>CAUYRT010088347.1:0-48420 GCA_963574885.1 Lepilemur ruficaudatus
TAGGTGGTCCTGGACCCCTTGGGGGGCCATGGCTTGGATCCGACCAATGGGCTGGGTTTGGGGGCTGTGTGTACTTAGGACCAGAGTGCTCTGTGAGGCAGCGGGTACCATTAGGAGCAGTCTCTGCTGAGTCCCTGAGTCTTGAGAATGAAAGTATTTCAGGGTCCACAGAGGGTCCTAAAGTCCTGAGGGGATCCTAAAGTCCACACAACCCTCCTGCTCCGGGGTGCTTCTGGGCCATGACCCCGGGGCTTCCTGAGGGTCTTAGGTCACAGCCATCATAGTAAGTTCTGATGCCGAAGAGCGGCGGTAACTCCTCTCCCTCGAGCAACTGGGCCTGGGGCCAGGGGCAGCTACGAGAGCAGCTCCCCCAGCTCCGCCTCCCGCTCACACTCTGCCTCTTACCTTGAATCTGTTAATCCTCTCCTATTTTCTCCCTATCTACAAAATCGGCCTTTTCTTACAATAATTTCCCAAACTGTTATCCTGGGGATCGTTCTGAAACACAATCTCATGGTGCGTTCCCTTGTAAAATTCCTTCAACCACTCCCCACCACACGTGTGTTTAAAAAGAACAAATTCCTTAACACAGCATTTAAAGCCTTTCCTATCCAGTTCATACCGACTCTTCCAGGCTGGCCACTCTCCTGAACTCTCCTCTCTAGGAAAGCTTGCAGCTCTCCGGAAGACTGCATATTCCAACCCAGAAGTTCACAGTAGCAGGTCCAGGAATTAGGGGTAGGTATGACAAGGATCACCCACGATGTGAAATGGAAAAAAAAAATGATGCTCAACTTATTGAAGTTAAAGGATTGTCCTTTATTCTAAGCTGATTCTCTTTCCCGTTCTCTTTCCTATTTTGATGTTAAAACACCCTTTCTTAAAAAAAATAGTGAAAGCAATTGGTTATTTTTCAAATGGCCTTATTTAGCAATACAAACTTGGTGACCCTATATCCACATCCTAAATAATTTTGGAAATTTGACTTCTCCATAATATTAAAAAAATAACCTGAAACACCTATAGGGTTAGAGGTGCTGTTCTTCTGCCTAAAAACTGCTTAACTTCTTTTCCCAGCTAACTTGCAATTTTTCAGGACCTAACTGAGAAATCGACTGTTTCTGGAGGCCCCAACCTCTCTTCCTGTGCGTCTGCAGCATCCCTGGCCAGGGGTGCCCAGTGCTCACCACCCTGTGTTGGAAATCGGCTGTCTGTCTGGTTTTCCTCCCGTTGTGCAAGCAAGGACTTCTTTTGCCTAACTATCCATGCTTGCTTATTCAGTACCTGATTCGATAAATTTCTATTATAACAAAAAGTAAGCAGTGGTAATCTGTGTTTGAACTGGAGTTAGGATGTAACGGCTGATGCATTAGCCATGTGGATTTATTTCCTGTATTATAGACATAGCCCTGGAGGGTAGGTGGGTCATGCCTTTTCAACTTCCCATTCACCTGCAGGTTCTAGCACTGTTCTCTGCATATTTTGTTCTCAGTAAATGCTTCTGAATTAAACTGAAGGTAGGGCAGAAAGAAAACACGAAATTAAGATATTGAAAAATTAAGATAACACAAGCAAGCTACATGGGGAAAGTCACTTTAGACAAAAGACCCTGGACAATTATTTAAAGTAACTAGACTACCTTCAGGGACTCTTTCAAATGCACATATTTAATCATCTAATGTGTAAGTCAAATCTCAGATATAATTAATTCAGTCTGCCTTAACTTTTTTTTTTTTGCATACTGGTTTTCATTAGATGAGGCTAATCTGTAATAGAGCTTCTGGTCGCCTGTAAGAAAATGTCCATGTCTGTGAATGCTAAGAAGAAAGAAAGGAAATATTTTAGGGGTCCTTTGATACCCTTGGTTGCACCTAGATATGTCCTATGTCACTGAATCTCAAAGGAGGTTAGGTCTTTGGCTTCACGTTTCTGATTTCTGAGGAAAACACTGTTAGATTTTATGGCTGGCGGCTGCTATTTTGAAGGTCACACGTGTTAGTGCCAATGTTTCTGTTAGGAGTGGGAGGCAAGGAGAAGAGGTGATGTCAGGCTTTGACGCCGAACTTTAATCGCTAACTTTTAGATCTCGTGATTTAGAAGAAGCAGATCATTTTTCTTCCGAATGTGAAAATAAGAGCACTCGAAGTGGCTTAGACTTTTATAAGAAACCCAGAGAAGAGGAGAGACAGTAGGAGTAGCCTCCAATAGAAACCCAGGAATCCTCTTAGAGAAATAGTATAATATTATGAATATAAAGTCCCTACATATACCTTAGAAGAAACTATAGTGCTTAAGTCTTTGCTAAGATGATGAACACATTTTTTCTCTAAGAGTTATTTAACACATTCCATAATTTTATTATAAATGGTCCAATAAAATGCAACAGTAAGTTATGTGCTAGATTAGGGGGACAACTCACTTATGAGTAATGTGGTAATTTGTAAAACTAATGGGCATGTTTATGAGCATAAAGGGTTCTAAAGAATAAATAAAATACTTTAATAGGCAAAACTGAGGCATTCAGCATGAAGGGGACACATTCTTCTGGGAGATCTAAATTTCAAGACAGTTGCCAAACTACGGAAATGTGGCCCTTCTTGGGATTGATCTGGGTAGAGAGACAGAATAGCACAGTGTAAAGGAAATGGTGTTGAACTTGGAGCAAGGGGCTGTATCCTCCTCCTGCACTGCCATTAATTAGGTTTTCTAGGCCTCAATTCTCCATTCATGGGCAGAAGCAGTCAGAACGCCCAATCTTTAAGACTCTGTCTGATGCTTTAATTAAATTTATTAATTCGGTATTTGAAGGTGAGAATATGAACTGAACCATTTCCAATTTGCCATTGCTCTTATGAAAATGAAATCAGAGATTAGTTTCAGAAACATTAGCTTTTAACCTCATTGTAAGGTGTGTTGAACTCTGCAAGCATGTCACTGGTACACGTATTTATGTTGATTTTTCTGTTTTCTTCTGTAATGTTGTTTTCAGTTGATGATTAATGTCCTAATAACTGGTTTTTTTAGTGTGGCTCCCTGTGGGGAGGGGGGAAGGCTGCTTTTGTGTATTCATTATGTCTACCTGTCCTTGGCAGGAGGTGGATCAGTTTTGAGGATGCATATCTCACATTCGTTAATGTACACAATGGCTCCATTTATGGCTCAAATCTGTCTGTGACAGTGGTACTGTTATCAGTAATCCATGAAATGCTTTTTGTTCTTTTAATGAATTTAACATTCAGCAGAGAGGCAAAAAAAAAAAAAACACTAAAAACAAAAACAAAAACAAAACTCCACTGTTGTATTCTTTTTAGATATAGTAAATTCACTTTCCCACCTTCTTCCCCTCCAAATTATATTCATGGAAGGGCACACACTCACAGTGTGGAAAAAAAAGTGAAGTCCTGGATTGTGAAATCATATCTGGAAAGCTGAATGTATAAAAGCTCATATTTACCCTATACTCTCTGTTTTAATTTTGTTTTACTAAGGGAAACAGAGGCCTTCAGTTAGAAACTTTCTACTGAGATATCTTGTGGCATATAAAGGACTGCATTGCCTGTTTGCTCTGATTCTTCAATTTGCTTTTTATTTTTTAAGTGTGAAGTTTTTTAAGTCATGATATTTTGGCTTTGCTTTATATAATATGCTGTTTCACACTATACTTTTTAAAAGTTAGAATTTTATTTAGGGCCATGTGTTTTGAAAGCACTTAGATTTTTTTTTAAGTCACTGGTTAGTATCTGTATGCTGGGCATGTACTTGCTGGTTTACAAATATGGAACTCAAGGCAGAGTCATCTGGTTATTGTTTAATTCCTGTTTCCATCTTTTTTCTTAGTCCAGTGCCTGACACACAGTAAATACTCAATAACTGTCTTCAGAATAAATGACTGAGAAAAGGCTGCTCTTCAAATCCCAGACTAAGAATCAGCATTCCATAGGATTAATATTGCAGACTCTAGACATGCTTTCAAGTTGACAGTACATTTTACAATGGCCATTACAGGAACATCGAAATAGGATAAAATACTCAAAACACAGCATAAACATATCTGGAACTTTGTAATTATTATTTTGTATTTGTCCTCTAATTTGTACTGTCTACAATGCTTATTGAATTCGAGAACCAACTCTTTGAAATGGTCTATCCTTGGGCTTGGTCCTGATGAGGTATTTGGTGGGTACTGATAGTTTATTCTATTTCAGCATCTTACACAGTGACAATGTGTAAGAAATTAATCAACACCTAGGAGAGAGATGAAATAGTCCTCATGCCATGTAAATGCCATATGTTTCATATAAGTTTTCTGGATATAACACTTTAGGTTTTACTGACTAATTTAGATGAGGGAGGTAGGGGTGACTTTAAGAGACCCAGGTGGCTGGAGAGAGAGAATGCTGTACTTTGATCTGGTCCAGATTTTTAGACAGAGAAGACATCTTGGGGTTTCTTTATTTCCTTCATTTTACAAATAAAGAAAACAAATCCACAGGTAGAGAAAATATTCTCTTTCATGAGGTCATAGTGTCTTGGCTACAACACTCAGGGGTCAGTAGAGCTCCAAGCATAAGGATTTTTAAGATTTGCACATATTCAAAATGGAGAGGCAAAATCTGAAGAAAGCATGTACATTCCTTTGGCATTTTGGTTTTAACCTTGCTGAGTTCATTATATGAGAAATAATCTCAGGGAAATAGCACTACACTGATCCTAAACCAAATACATTTGCAAGAAGCAAACGGGAAACACTCAGCTAGTATCACCCTCAAGAAGTTATGAATTCCATCAATTTGTAGCAGATTTGCCCCATTGAGTCTTCCGTACTGCACACTTTATCACCCCCACTGAAAGCCACCATAGCCTTCTGTGCTCTAGAATTGCCTTTTTCCATAAGCGTTCTCCAGATGTTTGATATCAAATGGGGTCAGGGAGGGTTCCAAGGTCAAACGAGGTAACAGGCAGAATCTAGTCTCTCTTTACTGAAGCCTCTGAGAAATCTTCCTTTCTCATTGTCTCATGTGCATGTAAATCTAAGATATCCTAGATTATTTGACTAAGAAATCCTTTATTTTTCTTTTTTTGCATAGCACTTTTGTTAATCCCATGAACAATTTTTAAAATATTTTCACTTATAATAGCTACTCTCACCTTTAGACCCACCTTTAAAAAATTTATTTACTTTACAGACATGTTGTCACTCTGCTACCTGGGCTGGAGTGCAGTGGCATGATCATAGCTCACTGCAGCCTTGAACTCCTGGGCTCAAGCCATCCTTCTGCCTCAGCCTCCCGAGTAGCTGGGACTATGGGCACGCACCACCATGCCTGGCTAATTAAAAAACAAATTTTTTCTTTAAAGACTGGGTATTGCTTTGTTGCCCCGGCTGATGTCTGACTCCTAGACTCAAACAATCCTCCTGCCTTAGCCTTCCAAAGTGCTGGGATTATAGGTGTGAGCTACTGTGCCCGGCCTAGACTCATCTTTTGAACAAGGCAAGTTGTATCTTATATTTTACGTCTTTGAGAGATGAAGAGACAGAATCATAAATGTTCATAACTAGCCCATGGCTATGTAATTACTATGGGATAAAGCCACGTTGAATTTTAAGGCTTTTGACTTCAGATTAAGGGCTTCTTTCCCCATTTATTGTGTTCTCCCTATTTTTTAGACTCTCCAATCAATTTTTAAAAAAAGACCCATTAATATTACAGATTTTTCTTAACGATCCCATGTATATAAATATTAAAGACTATTTCCAAAACCATTATTTCCCAAATTGACATTCAAACTTGAATAAAGCTGAATTTGGTATCATCGAGCTGTGTTAGCAAAATATTCCCAGAATGTGGTTTACTAAATCTGTCATTTTAAGTTACTTGCATTTTCACCAATGAGTTAGTGTTTTCTACGTAAAGTGAAATAACTATCACAGGCACAGAATAAAAATCTTTATTTTATTTTTTGAATTTTTAAAGCCCATTATAAATTGCTGGAGGTGAAGTACACAATAAAGCCGTAAAAATAAAACAGAAAACCTTTAAAGAGGTTTTCTGCATTCTAGAAAATATATACTTATCACAGATCATAAATGCAGTCTCAGATAATTTTAAACATATGGTAAGTTTCTTCTTAAGTACTTATATTTCAGGAACCTTAATTATGCTCTAAATCTTTTTCTCGTCACAGAATAATTTTGCCTTGAAAATTTGTGTAGGTAGGACTGCTACTTCTTTCCTCATAATATTTATGGGAGTTGGATTGGCTTACAATTTGCAATTCATTAATTCAGAATATAATTCCCCATAACTAAGGAGTTTCTTGTCTAGTTATTCAACTCAGTAGTGCTTCATTACGTTAAACTATGGGCTGCAAAAACAAACAAATTATTTCTCAAGCACTTAACAGTCCATATGTTATAAAAACAGCCTGTGAAGGTATTATACTTACTCATTCCTATGAAGTAATGCTTAGTATTTACTATGTAACTGTCAAAGCAGCTACAAGCTTATTAAAACTTTTCTCCACTCCCACTAGGATTCTTATTAAAGCAGAATGGCTTCTTTTTCTCTGAATAAAAAAAAACTGTCAGAGAGCCCTATATTCTTGAGATCCTTTAGGATGAGCTGACTGGGTGTTACTTGCCTTCCTATTTACAGTAACTAAATAGAGTTTTCAGAGACGTTTCCTACTCCAATTTCAAAATGAAAATTTGGGAAACTTGGTCCTGTTCTCCTTCCCCCTGGCAATCCCGAGGCTGTCTTCTGCTCTCAGAATGCCTATTTAAGATGGGTTTTTGCATTTGCTAAGCACACCAAATACACATTTTGTTCTAACACAGTGGTATGGCATTAACACTTACTCTTGTACTTTTCTTTCAGAATTATGATTTATTTCTCTTTGCATCACTGTAGATACCAAAGAGCGTAAAAGATAACAACTGTCCTTTGGATTCCATCAACTGCCTGCCTGCCTAGGGATCTAAGATAAAATAAAAAAGCTAAGTAGGAGGCCTAGTGGATAGGGTGAGTCTTGAAATACAGAAGTCTATTCTGGAAGTCAAACGGTTAGAACTACCTTCTGCTTAAGAAAACCCTTTAAATCCTTCAAATATTGCATGTAAGGATGTTCATTTCAGTATTATTTATAATAATAAAAAACTCAACAGATCTTACATGTTAATCAGTGGGAGAGGAGTTAAATACATCATGTTTTATCCATGTAATGAATATGATTCCACCACTAAAAAAACCTTTGTACATTAACATGGAAAAAAAGGTTATAGCGTATCTTAAATTTTAAGAATCCTCAAAATAGTATGCATATGATAATATTTGTGTAATACGGTCTTATATGTAATATGTAAACTCTCCCTAGAGTAGTATACTTTCCATTTGTCCTACAACCTCATTCATTTTAAAAAGAATAACGTCAATTTGGCTTTTGAGTCTGCACAGTCCTTCAAGGAAACTTTCAATTTGATAGAGGACTGTTTTTTTCATTAGGATCTATTCAGGAAACCAGAAGCCATTCTAGATTCAGAGTGGCTTTCAAACAGAAAGTATTTAATATAGAAAAATACTTGTACAGGTGACAGAAGAGCTGAGAAACCAAACAGCAGACAGAACAATGCTCCAGAAATTAGCAAAGGAAGCCACTAACTCCACTAGGGTCTAAGGGACAACAGAAGGAGGAGATACTATGCAAGAACAGAAGCTGGAGTTTCTGGTGGGGGATATGATCACAGAGGGGTGGGAGGTGAAACCATCAGGGAGGTACAGCTGCTGCTGTTGCTGCTGCTAGAGACACGGCAAGGAGGCGGAGTGAGGAGGAAAAATATATGGTGGCTTCTTTGCTCCTCTGGACACCAGTCTTCCATGGGTACCTCTGGTTGGTTGAACTGACCCGGAAGCTAAAGGACAAGGGATCCTGGGAAATGTAGTTCCTTGCTATACAGAGGCATGTAGAGGAAAGACTGGATCTGAGAGTAGGCAGCAGTTGTCCAGCACAGCTATAGCTTGTTCATTGTAGTTTCCATTCAAGTTGAGTTTCAGGCTAATATTGAGATTTCTCACTATTTCAATTTATACTGTGAGCTCTAAATACTGAGTAACTGCAGCATGTTTTTAAAGTGTGCTAAACACACATCATAAATACTCACATAATTGAATACTATAAATGTCACAGTTTAATAACTCCACAATGTAATCATAAAAATGTAGTATTTATAAGACAGACTGTATTTTGAGCCTTTATTTTCTTGCTGAAACAAACTGAAATCCAAAGAAGTGAAGGGGAACTTCAGAGAAATGCTTAGAGGTACTAATAAAAATATTGGCTTATGTTTTTTTGAGTAACATGGGTGTGAGAAAAAAGTAATAAAGAAGGAGCATTAGAATCTAAAATAAACAACGGTGGTAGCCACTGATGTTGTTTGATACAACTTGTGGCTCTCACTCTTCTGGACAGAAATATGCCCACATGAGGGATAATGGCAAATTTATACAAATGATTAGGAGAGTCATTAGCATTGTTTGCCAGATCTTTCCAGTTCTCTTCATGTCTGGTCACGTGGTGGGATTGCAATCTCTCCCTTGTGGTTAGATATCTAGGGCCAAGCAAATTGTCCCAGCCAGCGAATTATAACAGTCTGTCACTTCCAGGCCAGAACATTTAATTGCTCATTTAAGACCAGCCAGAACTCTGTCCTTCCCTCAAAGTGACTGGTAAAATCCCAGATGGCAATTGTTATGTCACCTTGGATCGAAAGTGAGGACACCAGGTACAGAGTCCCTACCTCCCACCAGACACATAGCCTGAGAAAGAAAAGAATCTTCATTGTTTCAAGCCACTGAGATGTTGGAGTTGTTTATTATCACAACACAACTAGCTCATCCTGACAGATACAATGATCTATTGTGCTCTATGTAAGAGATACACAACTACAACCAAATCAGTCTGCAAAGGATCATTATTTATTTAGCTCTCTGTGGAGTGATGATGAAAATCTTCCTACTTAACAGAGCAATCATCTAACTTAGTTAATGACCCACCCAAAAGATGATGATTAATTATGTCACTGATAAGGTAAATCCTTCCTAAATTTTCATTAAAAGTCTAAGGTGTTTCCTTCAAAACAAACACATTGATTTTAAAACCTAACAGAAGACAAATTCTAATACTGGATAATTAAGCGGTGATTAATAAGTGCTGAGAAAGGAGAGATGCTTAGAAAGAACGCATCACCATTTAAAATAGATTTCTATTCCCTGTTGGTGAGTAGAAATAATCATGACTGTAGATTGTGTAAAACCATCTACAAAGCAACCTTACTCCCTTTGTGTAAGCCTTTGCTTATTAAGCTCTTTCTATTATAATTCCTGATTTGGCCTTCTAGACATCTTGATATGCCCTGGATAACAGACAGGAACATTCAAGAGCTAGGAATGAATATCCCTCTCCCCCAACTCCATCTAAAGATGAATTAAAACACAGCATCAATTTTCTGAATCAGTAACACTAAACTGTTCACCTGTGTGACCTCATCCACATGTGGCCATCTGAATGGCTGTGCACAGGTGCTCTTCTTGCCTTTACAAGCGAAGCAACAATAATTTAGCAGAACATTACCTTCCAATTTGTAACCAGGAATGACCAGGGCTGGTCCAGATGTACAAGAACCTAGTCTTCAGAAGTTTTACCATGTACGTTACCACAAAGTCCCCTTTTCATAGCTTCAAACCACTCAAGAGTGAACGGTAAGGGGTAGTCTACGCAGTGATACACATTAGATTTTCTGGATTTCAGATATTTCAGTTCAGTTGTCAGATCCTACACCCAGATTTGTCAGATCTTACACTCAGATTTGGATTAGAAAAGGAAAGTTACTATATTGGGAAATGACTAGTAAATATACATTTTTCTTAAAAGATAACATCATTTTAAGATTTTAAAGATGACGAATGGATAAAATCTTACAGATTTTGACTTTTAATCTTCATAACAAAAAACATTTCTACAAAACACTGTAAGTAGATATTTAGCTCCTAGCTAATGGCTGACTGAAGAAAATGTTTGGAATAACAAAACTTTTGTTAAAGAAACAGGGATTTAATATTGTGAAGTTTTACTTGTAGCTTAAGAGAGAAATTAGCTAAGCCAACTTCTTATGTTAACACCATCTGTACAAAACCCATGAGTATAGGTCCAAAGACATTATAGAAGAAATCAGGTAATATTACTTGATATATTTTTTACCTCTCCTATCACTCTTGTTACCTATTACCCCTCCTATCTTTACTCTTCTGTTAATTGATGAGAAGATAACATTAAGTACCTAGGATGCATGCAAATAATTTTATAAGCCAGACATTAACTGTAGAGGATCGTTTGAAAACCACGTGAAAGTTCAACTAGTTCCTGGTAGAAAGTCACTAAAAATCACTATTATGTTTCCTTTTTTAGAAGGGCTTATACTGGTAAGTATAAATTTGAGATCTGCTTCAGCCATAACAGGTAGATATTGCTTTATTTGTATAGTCTTGGACTCACCTTGGCTATTATCACAACCCCTCCATGTTTTTATTCAATTGTTCAAAGCATTTTATACACATAAAATGTTTTAAACATTCCTTTATGTGGAGATATATTTATATATAATGTTATTGATATTTGTCATGTAATATATATTGCCTATACATACTATAACATATGTATTATATACATCATATATAATGAAAGTGTATAGAACACTTCCTGCTGCCTGTGAAACCCCCTCTGCACCCTGAATCAACTGCATTCCTCTCACTCCCCCAACAAGCGTAATCGCCCCTCTGTCTTTTATACTGCATATCCTTCTACACATGGATATAGTCCTAAATAATATGCCAACAAATACTGTATGTTGCTGGAACATACTCATCCTCTTGTTGATATCTATATTTTTTCCTCATTTTTCAGTAATTGTTTTTGAACCATATTTCTGAAATGTCCTTCAGGAAATACTGGAAAAAAATCTCTAAATATCAAAATCTTTTTAAGATGTTTGAGACATTTGGTATTAAAGATATCTATTATCTTGAGGAGACTGAGCTGAAAGGCAGGAGAGAAGCTTGAAAAATATGCAATTATTTTAAGAACAAAACAGTAAAACTACTAAATGGAAATCTAAAGCGGTGTTTCATCAACAGTAGCAAAATTGAGCATAAACCAAGAGCTGGCATTGGACTTCGATTGCTTAGCTGCATAACTAAATACTTTTAAGTAATTCATTAAGTTATCACATATTTATTGAATGTCTACTGTATGACTAGAGAACGTAAAGTTTTAAAAAAAGCGAAATGAGTGTCACTATGCCGTTCAGAGGAAGCTCACTCCTGCACATTTCTGGCACGAAGGTATTGAACGTACTGAATTGAACCCGCTGCTTACACACACAGCTGCCTGTATTCCTCGAGGGTTCTGGTATTGTTCACTGATCCCCAACAAAGAGATCATGAACATTCAAAGCCCCAAAATCAAAAAGGAAAGAAACTATAAAAGTGTTTCACAGTTTAATTTCTCTTTTCTCTTCCGTGAAGTTATTCTAAGATTATTGAGAAAAAAAGATTTTCATCCACCACAGCTTTTGACAAACTAAGTTGAAAACTAAGCAAGAAAAACAGACTATCTTTTCTAAGAAATGGCTGTACTACATTAAAGAAAATTCAGAGCTTATACATCAGAATCCAGAAGGTTTGGAATAGTGACGGAGGGAACCGGAATGGTGTGAATTCAGTACGGGATCTTTCAGTCTCAGAATAAAAACATCTGCATTTTCAGGGATTTTATTTTTTGTAATTTGCCTAGCCTGCTGATATTATACAAAAAGAGTGTACAAAAATAGTTTTACTACCTGCACAGTTTGTATGTGTGTGTATATATATATATATATATATATATACCCATGTATAGACACGTTATATTTACGTGTGTGTGTGTGTATGTGTGTGTTCTCACTTAGATTCAGGGCTCTGCCCTTAGTTCATAAATAGGTCACAGTGTCAAAATATCAGATTTTTCACTCCATAGTCTGCCACTTCCAATTTCATCTTCACTGCAGCATCACACAACAGAATAATAATGGGATACAACTTTCATTCTTCCAAAGTCTATTATTTCTATATTTCTCTCCAAATGAAATGGCAAGAAGAAAGACTAGAGGTAGAACTAACTAGTTAGGGAAATTGCACTTTACCAGGCAATTTGTGTAGAAAATTGGAAAACAAGTAAGCAAACAAATAAACAAACGAGCAAAAAATTAAAAAAACCAACACAAACCCTTCATGACTTACGAGAGAGAATCTCTTCTGATGGTACTTCCTGTATTTTTCCACTTAGGCTCAAATATGAGAGTTGAGCTAAGAGCCATACAAGTATCGCTGATAAGCAAAACTACTGACTGTTACCAAGGTACTTTATCTGTGTTCTTTCCATATGTGCATATTATTTTTTCTTTGTAAGAGATGGTTATGTAAATTTCTATTATGTGAACCAATAATAGCAATATATGAGCAAAACATGTATACAAAACATATCATTTGTAACTGAAAAATAGGAAACTGCATTAACAGTTAACAGAAATTCCTTCTCTAGAATCTAGGTGCTTTCAGTATCAAAAATAGCTCATCTTGTGATACTATGAAAGGTACCAGGTGGCTCTTTTTCCCTCTAGACTGAAGTTTCTATCTAGATCATGATATATTCAATTCAGTGAGAAACATTCCATTTATCACCAAATACTACTGCTCTTAGGGAAAAACACTTTAAAAAAATAGTTATTCACTTTGAACAATTCCCTTTCTGAAAGCTACTAGAAAGCCAAATAATCTTATCTTCAAGATCAGCTTCACAGCTCTGGAAATCCTGGGAACAAACCCCCCAGGAGAGACCAGTACTGATGTATCACTGAGCCTGATTCTGAATGCGGCCCCAAATTATGTCTCTCAGGTGTTGTCAGATTTCAAAGGCCAATTTCTTGTCTTTTTTTTCCTCCATTTTTTTCATATACAAAGGAATTTAATGAAGAAAAAAAAAGCATGGAGCAATGTTGTGCACCCACCAAACCTTGTAAGTTACATTATAAACTCCAGACCTTTATTATACACAATAGGGCTCATTAAATACTTGCTGAAAAATAAATGCTTTTTTAAAAATCAGCAACTTAAAAACCGTATCTGTGCATTCTACTCCATTATTCTCAATGTCAAGGTTAATTATATAGTGACATTTCACCAACAGGTAAAGGAACGCCGCCCCTGTTCATATTTTTGGGGTAGTTATCATAAGTCTTGCTTCTGTCACTCTATGTATGCCTTTAATAAAGAAGTAGCTTTTCCACAGTTACCTCAAACTTAGATCTCAAATTGTATTTCTTTCCCTTGAGAACATTTCCTCTCCTGTCATGACTTATCTTCATGAATGACACCACCACCTACCTAGTCAGTGGAACCAGAAACTTGGTAGTTTTCCTAGACATTTCCATCTTGATCACACTGCATGTTCAGCTGGTCACCAAGTCCTGTCGATCACACTTCTCTGATGCTACTATTGGTTCCCTTCACATCATCCTCGCTGATACTTCTCTAGTTAAAGGCCTCAGCTCCAGGAATGGGACCTTTGGAAAAGTCTCACTTGTGCCGTCGCCTTTAATCTTTGCCTCCTTCACCCTCCACAGAGCCACAAGACTGAATTTTTCAACCTCTGTTTAAACCTTTCAGGGACTCTCAGATCCTTGTGGAATGCAGTTCAAACTCCTGGGTGTAAGCTGAAGGGCATTGCTGATGTGCCTCCTTTCTGCCAGGCTAGCCTCCTCTCCACCTGTCTCCTTTTACCCTCTGCCTCTGGTTGTGTTTCAATGTTTAAGTCTCCCCTTTCCTCCAATGTGTGCTATTCACACCTCATTTGCATAGGAAGTCCTGCTCTCCAATACTGTGATGCCTTCTCTAATACATCCCTGTAGACTCATCACTTCTTCCTTTGTTTTATATGGTGAATTTTTTGAAGGCAGGAATCATAAACTTGATCATCTTTGTATCACCAGCACCAAGTACAGTGCCTGGAGCATAAGGAGTTTTTCAGAAACATTTGAATGAGTTTAATGATCAAGATGCACACAATTCACAAAACTGAAAGAAGAAAGTAGGAAATGGGAAAGTGAGAACAACTTGAATGGCATGCCAATAAATGGGATGTTGATCCAGAGTTATGTTTTAAAAATGAAATTGCTTACAGAATACCTCAATAAACCCATGGACTTGAAAATTGCAGTTCTAAGCAGCTTTCTTACTTTTCAAAGGAATATGTTATGGGGCTATAAAGCTCCTAATTGTGCTCTTATAAAATTAAAATCGATTTTAATTTTGTAAATAATTCCCCTTCCTCATTTTGATAAGTATATCTTATTTACCTTAGTAATTCAAGGAAAACGTTTTGTAGCAGTGTTCTGTTTAATATTAGCACATCTGCACCCAGGGAGATTTCTATGTATAATAAAATTCTGTGATCCAGATTTAATCTAATATTTGTCTGACTTCACCTACTAGATAAACAAGGCTCATTAGGATCAAACATGCAGAATCTTTGTTTTTCACAACTGTAAAGTTGTCCTTTGAAATGTAATCTTGTGTTCTCAAGATTAGCATCCAATAAATCACAACATGAATTACAGCAAATACTTCCTCCATCTCCCCCTCCTTTCTCTCAAACACAAACACACATAAGAAATTGTTTAAGAGCTCAAAGATCTGTGGAATTTTTGGGAGGTCTTATCTCTTGGTTTCTGAAAAACGATAAGATATAATCTCATGTTGGTATTCACATCACCCCATCTTAGTAACCAGACTTGGAATAGAGCTAGATATAATATGCTTTATGCAACAAGAGAACTCTTTTAAAGTTCAAGGTATATGAATTAAGTTTATATATCCAATAATAAACTATGTTTGATATATATTTCACAATAGGAGCTTAAAATATATATTAACATGATTAAGAGTTAAATTGTGGGGCAGAAGTGTTTATACTTAACAAAATGGTTAATTTTTCAATTTTTTTACTCTAATTAAAAATGTAAAATGACATTTAATATGGTCTTATATTTTATGGCACAGATTTAATTTAAGGATTTTCTAGTTCATAATTTTTAAATTTTTTTAGATATTTTTAAAAGCGTATTTCTGTGATGTTTTCAAATATTGATACTTCGATATTTACTAATTGTGTTGTTTCTATGTCTCATAGTTTTTTCAAGTCTTTAATATTTTGAAAAGATTCATGAAATTTATAACAGAACTCAGAATGGCTAAAATATTATGAAATGCATTTTTAAATCAGTTTTGAGCTATTTCAGTAAGATATTAGGAAGGATCAATACATTTTTCAAAGGCAGCAGGGATTCTTTTTTTAGTTTTCTAAATGGCTAAGACAGAAACTTAGAAGCATTTTTTTTTAATAATAAATGACAGAAGTAAACACATTCTGCAAACAAATTAGGTTATAGTTATATATGTTAGAAGAGCGCCAAAACCCCACAAAGTAAGTGTGATTTCTGAAGTGAGCATTAAAATTCAACATACACCGCTTCACATAATGTTGAAGCTTTATCTGCAAAATGAGGAAGCTGGAGAGATTTTTTTGCAGCAATTTAAAATATGGAAATAGCTCTCTTCTGGCTGATTTACGACGTGTATAGGGTAGTGAATGAAAGAACTTGAGTTTAGCCTGGGAATACTTTTTCCACAAATAACATCTCAGGTTTAATCCTGCAGTGTGGTTTCATCTATTTCTCGTCTTCCTGCACTCCCATGCCAAAGCTGCCCTGTAAAGAGTCCCAGAGCAAATAGGAAAGTTGGCCAACAGGCTAGAGCTGTAGGACTGGCCATCCAACCCAATTACACACTTTGGGCAAAGCCAAACCTAACACACTCAGGAGACAGTTATTTATAACACACACTTTAAAGTATTGAGTAAATGTCAGAAGTTCCGAGAGTTTGAAACACAGATTGCACATGGCTTTAGGTCTCGGCAGAGCCATCCGAGAACCTCATTTTTCTGATCTGTAAAATGAAGTAAAGTGAGACTTCATAGAAGATTAAATGAGAAAAACCTGCAAAGTGCCCAACACAAAACACAGCACACAGTAGTCTCAAAAACATCGGGTGGCTTCTACTTACCATTTTAAATTGTGGCTTTCATTTTTATCCTTCTTAAAAATAGAAAACTTTTTCACAGATACATTGAAAGGACCTTTCAAGTCATTTCTTATCCCTTTAAGGACTATCACATCCAGGTCATTTTCAGGGTGCCCTGTGTGCTAGACCAGTGGTTTCAAAGTTGTTTAATTGCAGCATCAGGACTGTTTATTCCTGATGCATTTTTAAATCAAATTTGAGCTATTTTGGTATGATATTAGCAAGGATCAATATTCAAAGGCAACGAGGATTCTTCTCCAAATAGAATCTGATGTTGAATCCTAATAGATACAGATACAGGTCATATCAGAACAGCTTTGTTGAAGTAGGGGATGTGTGCTTGGGTAGGAGGGTCACAGTTGCCCATGGACCCTGGTATTGCTCATCATGTGAAGAATACTGAACGGCACCAGTGCTGATTCAACTGGAGTCCACAGACACTGGAGAGGTGTGGTTCACAGCTCTATTTTGAGAAGATTAAGGGAAAAAATTGATGATAATTTAAAAAATCACCTGGATGAGTAACAAATAACAGAATAGGTATAAATATCTCTGTGCCTATGTTTTGTTGGGTTCACAATCACGTTGGCTTCTGGCTCTCATCTAAATTGATAGCGCTTAACAGATAATGTATCATTAAGCATTGCTGTGTATCCTCATTTCAAAGACAATAATCATCCAACGTCCGTTATAGTCCCATTAAATTATTTTCAGCAGTTACAAAAATGAAACTTCTCTTTCTAAGGGATAATTACCGCTTGAAAAATATTTTTATTGAACGGCTTTCGTTCCTCAAGTTATTTAATAAACTGAGATTTGGATGTGATATTATAAAAAACTGCAGTGTGATAGGATAATATACAAATGTAATTATCCCTGGCTGGAGAGAAAAGAATAAAGGAAGAATTAATATGTGGTTTTGTGTCAAACGAATGCCAACAGCCTGTAGGGCCAACTACAGGAGCACAGGAATGAAGGTACACAGTGATTACAATGCAGGAAAGTGGCAGAGTGGGGGTACAGTACCCCAACAACACATGGCGGCGTAGGCTCATCGAAGTCAAAGGGACCTGTTTGAATAGGTTCAGGCATTACTTGGCTCTGAAAGACTGAACTAGATCTGTATCCAACACTGACTCTCTATTAACATTTTCCTACCTCATTTCCTCTGGGTGCTGCCCTCCCGTTAATCTTTTTAATGGTCCCTTTGTGAATGTGCCATGCCTCCTGGGTCACTTTTAGACATTTTAACAGAGATCACCTGGAGACAATGTTTTCAGCCCAAAGAAATGAACTGCAGGGAATGTAATATGTCTTTGCAGGCTGCTGGGGAAGGGAGGACTACTTTAAATCACATCCCTAGGTCGTTGTCTGTCTTCTATAATCAGGGAAGAGCTCACTGCCTTCCCTGAACACTTGACTTATTGATTCCTCTGACACCCTTCCCCACACCTCAGGGTTTGCCTCTCCTATGAAAGCATTCTCACTTTCCCTAGGCTTTATTTATAAAGTGTATATTTATATTCCAAGACCTTAATCAGTTTTATTCAATTGTGGGGCACAGACAATACTTTACTACGATCAATTCTGTGGTTCACAAAGCAAAATAAAATCTTTTCTCAGTGGTAAAATGCTATCGGTTGCTAGGACCACATCGATTTAATACCAGCGTTTTAGGAAAAAAGAAACAACCTAATATATTGAATATACACAATCAATTTTGAGATGCATCTCAATTCAATCCTGATTGCTGAAACATTAACTGAGAAGAAACCTGGCATCTTAGAACACAAGAATTAAGGTAAGTGACTAAGACCAGGCTCATAATCTGATGCTTTTAAGCCACATGGGAGGGAAACCATGGCCAGAGACAGGGGTTGTCCAAATCTTCTATGCTAAACCCTAAGAGTTTTTGTAATATCTCCTAAGTGGTCTCCTTGTTCCTGCCTTTGACCATCTACCTACCACCTGTTCTCAGGACAGTACGGTGATCCTTTTAAAACCCCAGTCTGATGATATATCTCTACTGTTTATAAACCCTCAGAGAAAAACCAGTGATATGTTCAAGCTGGGTCCTACCATTTCAAGAGAGTTAACAAATTTTGAGGAATTTTTCAATGTGGTTAAACACAGTTATTCTTAAAAATTAAATGATATAAACTTATAATTACATAAGTTATATTTAAAACATGGGTAATCAATCCTCAAAGCTCATTTTCTAATAATTTTATTACACTTTACTATTATCTATGCCCTTGCAACTATTTCTTTCTATTATATCTGCATGCTAGAAATACTGTATCAGATTGTCCTGCTGCACTGCTCATCTTAACCCCACATTCAGCTATGTCATGCTTGGGCTCAAGCCTAGTGAGACTATTGCATTAGGCAACTGACAAATGCTACAAATTGAAGCCAAATCTCTTCCTCTCCATTCTCCTAAGAGCTGGTTGTTAAGCATTCACCTGCACACCACTGAGTAAACCAAGGTCCTTACACAGGCCTACAAAGTCCTCTGAGGTCTGCCTTCTTGTCCCTTTGCCACCTCTCAGACCTCATCTCCTATCACTCTCCCCTCCTTCTCTCTACTCAAGCCACACTGGTGTCCTTGCAAGGGCTGAGTCATTGCACAACTCCAGGGGGCACCAGTCCTACTGTTTTCTGGGTCAGTGGTCCTCCTCTGCCCCATCCCTCTGTGCCAAGCGGTATGACCCTGTGTCTGGAAGGAGCCATGCATAGCCCTGCCTCAGAGCTTTGCACGTGAAGGTTCTTTGGCCTCTAATGCACTTTCCTCCCTCGCCCCCTGCCTTGCTCCCTCACCTCCTGCAGGTGTCTCTTCTAATGTCACCTTCCCTGACTATGCCATTTAAAAGAGCAGAATTCCCCTACCGCATCCTTTGGCTCTCCTGGACTCCCTTCTCTGCTTTATTTTTCTTCCTAACACTTATCGCCGACTGACATATTAAATCTACTATTCACTTCATTGTTGTCTATTTTTTCCCACCAGAATATAAGCTCCAACAGGGCTCAGGCTTTGTTTTTTTCCTTATACACCCAAGATCTAGAATAGTGCCTGGCGTATAGTGTGTTCAATAATATTATTGATTAAATGAGTGAATGTATGAGGATTTTAACAAGGATTCTGATTTTACACATATATATATGTACACATGTGTATACATATTATAATTTTAAATTTATACATATACACAATACATACCTATATGTATAGACGGGCTAGGAATTTGAATGTCTAGATTTGGGTTTCGGCTGTAATGCTAATGGACATTTATTATTGGATCTTCAGTTGAGAAGCCTGTTTATGCCCAGAGACACTCTGTGCAGCAGAAGTGAAGCAGTGGGAAGTGTTTCTCTGGCATATAATAGGTTTCTCTTTCTGCTAGAACAACATATGGGAGCCTGAATCTAATGAACTCCTTGCCTTGGAGACAGGGAATTTGCTCATCATTGCAAGGAACTCAAGGCAGGAATTTAAACTAGTTCAAGAAAGGTGGCTATAGCTAAAGAAGGAAGAACAAATTTCAAAAAGAAATGGAAACTTTGGTTAAAGGACAAAATGTGAGTTTTCCTGAACAAGGACACAAGAGATGAAAATCAAGGGGGGGAAAAGAAGGACAAATAGAAAGGGAACCACCATACGCACAGATGAGGTGATTTGGCAAATGGTAGGAGTGATGATCTGCTCACATCTAAGGCTCTCCTGATCACCCCCATTCTATTATTCCCTCCATATTTAATAATATTAACAGTCTAATAACAGGTAAGTTGGCTTTAAAATCTTCCTATGGGTTTTAGAAATCATTTTGGACATGTCAAAACAGAAACATATCTCAGACATTTCAATCTTCACTTCAAAAAAGTCGCAAACAAATTTTATGGTGTTCCTAAATTACAAAAGGTGTCCTCAGGAAATTAATTTTCCAAGTTTGCTCCCATCTTTTCCTCAGTAACCTCCACATCTATATTCAGGAATCACCTTCACCTGTGAAAACGTAGATGCATTTTTTGTTATTTCTTTGCCCCAAAGAGTCATAGTATAAAATGGGGAGCTGGCCTAAAAAGTGACATCCTGTAGGCAGAGCTGAGAGTCGGTCTTGCAGCCCCAGGGGCTGCTGTGGTGTGAGTGCTCCTCCCTTTCTGCGCTGTCTGCCTCGTTCTCTTCTTGTCTGAACGGCCCAGCACTGTGCCTGGCATACAGTGAGTGCTTGGTAAGTTTATTCTCACTGAATAAATGAATGACTAACATAAATCAGACGACTTGATGTGCCTTGGCCACCTGTTTTCTTTTCCCATGATTCTGTATGAACATGTTCGATTTAGGTAATTATACTCTAAGCCCTAAATTGTAAATAGCAATTAAGACCAATGGTAGAACTCAAGTTCCAGGTGTCATTTTTCCCCAGGAATAATAACATCCATCTATAACATCCACCCTTGATATTATTCACCTGCTCAAACAATTGCCTAGGATTTCCATCTGCTAGTGATATAGAATTATCATTCAGGATACACCACCTTTGAAATTATAATTAAGCCCTGGGTTTCTCTGACCAAGCCACACTATGTACCTGGTGCTAAAAGCAGAGTTGGTGAGGTGGAGTTAGGATAATGAGCCATTTTCCTGCACATTACAAATCGTCTGGGGAAAGCAAGCAGTCTTATTAGGCAGAATGCTCGTGCAGCTATGTTGGATACCAAGGAAGGCACAATGACTGTTACGGAATTAATAAGATACTAATGTCGCTGTTCCCTAGTGCAATGCTAGGGTAATTGAAATACTCTTAAAGCAAAGGTAATCTCATGGGCCTTGGGAACATAGTACTCTATTTGAAAAAAAAAACCAAAAACTCTGTTATATCTCATTTTCATTAAAATAATAATAATAAAAAAGAGATCAACTCATGCCAGTGCCTTGAAGGTTGACAAAAAAAGTTGATGTTAACATGCTCACTCAATCCGGGAAGCAGTATGTTAGAACAACTGCTGTCTGAAAACCATTACTTCCTTTAATTGCTGCCATCTTCACGCACACATCTTTGAAGTGTCTAGGCAACTGTAGCGACTGAATCATTGTCAGGCAAAGTGCAAATAGGAAAGACCGCCGGTTCAGTCTCCACTGTAGAAGGCAAACGTAAGAGCTAGTGCGAATACCTGTTTATTCAAGGTCCACTTGTTTAAATGCTTCAGATGGAAAGGTATCTTCGAGGAAATGATCAACTATTCTTAGGCGGGCAGGACGATGTGATAGAAAAGAAACCACAGGCTTTGGGGGCAGCCACACCTGGGCCATATTTATTAACTGTAAATGCCGACCCACCTCCTTACGCACAAAGACTCCGAGCTGAACTGCGCTCAGGGGCTCATACTGAAATCTTAATAGGTAGGATCCCTTGTCCCTCCTGACCTGCTGTACACTTTTACATGTCACCCTTAGGACTTGTTTAATTTTCTCTGGTTCTTAAGCTTCATGAGTTTGGAGCCTGTATCTGCCCCACTCAGCCCTGTATCCCCAATATCTAGCACAACTCCTGGCTCCTAGTAGACATTTCATCAACAGGCACTGACATGAAGAGTGGAGGTGTGGAGCAGATTAAATGAGTTAAGGTAGGTAAAGTACCCAGCATTCAATAACTGTTAACTATTCGATTAACTATTTGTCTTCTCCCGCCAGCAAACCTGATTTATTAAAATGTTCAATTTATAACTGTTACTAAGGCATTCAATGCTGATAAATACTTATATTAATAATTGTCCTGAATTTTTATATCATCTCAGAAAATTAAGCATTTCTAAACCTTCAGTTCTTACAAGCTTTCTATGAAGATACAGGCCTCTTGTTAAGAAGTCTTGATACATAACATTAAATAATTTAGGGGGTACAAATAATCACCTTAGGATTTCTACAAATATCAAGATTTTTAGTGAATGAGAAAATATTTTTATTTACTAAAATGTGATTTATAAATAGGACTACACATACTGTATAAAGTTGACATACACAGACAGCATCCACGTAGAAACACTTGTAGATTTGTGTTGGGAACTTAGGAATTCCAGTTAACAGGCCAATAATTTCTGTTCTAGAATACACGGGCTTCTGCGAGCCACCGGTGCACATGTAAATGGTATCTTCAGATCTCTTCGACCTGGGTTACAGATTACTGAATTCTCCCTGAGAAAGAGTCAATGAGTCAGTTATTCATTATTATAGAACATGACAGATTGGCTCACAGGCAGAGAAATGGGGTTGAATGAAAGAAAAGGCAGCCCCCTTATTTGAAGAGATTTATTTCCCTTTGCTTAAAAATTTCAGCAGGGACCATCTCCCTCGTAACAGTTGAACCCATGTAATACTAAAGCTTTGACCCCCTTGTCTCTGACACACACCTCATTACCAATGCATTTCACATCTTTAAGAAACCTTCAGGTGCAAAAATGAGATAGCTGAATGGCCCCCCGGAGGCCATCTGCAGCCACCTGACTCTATTAAAATGTACGGTCCTATCTGCCTAAGTACTTGGAGAGGATAAAGTACATCCTTCACAGCGATGATTTCATTCTATAAACCTATGGCCTGCTTTCCTTAGAGAGCACTTGTCCACTTTCTATTTTCTCATTTGAAATCAGATAAAATATTCCCAACACGGCCTTGAGTTTAAACTAGTTGGCTCTCACCAACACATTTAACCATTTACTTATTGGAGACAGTAGCCTTTACAAGTTGAGAACCGGACACAAATTGATTTTCATGGCCCTTGGCCATTAACTAGCTGTGTGACTCTGAGTAATCTAACTTTTATATGTCTCCTTTTCTAAATCTGTGAAATAGGGAAATAGTAGTACTACCATTCAGGATTGTTAGGATATAATTAAGACAATACATCCAACTTGGCACTTAACAAGACCTTAATTATTATTATTATTTTCTCTTCTGATTACTTTGGTTCTTAGTTTTATCTTTTTCAACTTGATGGTGTACAATTTGACCACAGATAGGGCTATGCCCACTTCAGTGCCAATGTGGCTGGTTAGTCTTTGCATGTCATAGCTTAACTTTGTACGCACATACACCTGAGGGAGGAATTTACCCCAACCCCACCCACTATGCTAACCTAACCTACAAGAAAACATTCTGTATCCTTTCAGACAGAACCAAACTTCTCAGCCTAATGGCTAATGTCTAATGATTTGGATTCAGCCTGTCTTTCCCGCTTTCTAACTGCCATCCCTGCAACTCAGCCAAAGGAGGCTGCTCTCTGTCTCTTGAATACACTCCTGCACCCTTGCTTATGATGAGCATTTCTCCCACAAGCCTGTCCAAAGTTGATCTACTCTTCAATGCTTAGGCCATATGCTCCTTCCTCAATGACATCTTCTCCCATCTCTTTAAGACAACTGTTTCTCCTTGGAATTTACACAGACATGAATCTTGCAATTTTTCAGGGAAAAGACTGCGGGCCTAGATTTAATCCTGGAAGCAACATTTAGCTGTATGCTTTGGGCTGGTCACTTTACCTCTCTTAAACTCAGCCTTTTCATTTGGAAAGTGGGAATGATAGTGCTACCTTGAATGTTTTTTGTAAAGCTGAGTAAAAACCTTAGTTCTGTGAAGGCGTCACAGTTGTTCTTTAATGAAGGCTACCTAGCACAGTCTGAATGTGTCACCAACATGAAATCACTTCCCAGTTGACTGGATTCGAACATTTTCCATGAAATCTTATGGCTCCGTCATTTACCTCTTTCATGCATTAGCTAAAGCATTAGCTTATTCAAGTTATAGTTAACAAAACTATTGATACTGGAAAGTTTATTATCCTTGAAATCATGGAAACTTCACAACACAGCATATTGTACAAGGTGTGTGCATATTCAAGGCCATACATCAAACTCATTCGAGTGAGTGAGGGAAGATGGGTAATGGGAGTACCAGGGTAAAAGGAAAAAATAAAACAAGTCTTACAGGAATGGATAATAATAATGAACTGGAAACTGAGAGTATGATTAATGCAACTTATTTATTTGCTCCTGAGAGTTCTTTTAAACATAAAAACTTAAGACTCAGCAGCTCACAAATGTGAATTGTAGAGTTCGCACTTGTGATTTTTACACATAGAACATAGACAATGGGTAACATTTTATGGCAGAAAGGTCAGTCACATGGAATTTACAAAGATCTTATAGTAAAACTAGACAAGTGACTTGCTCCTCCGGAATGCTGTTCTTTGAACTTTATGTGAGATTTCCAAATGTATTTCAAGGCCCGAGCAAATATTCTTTATAAAGTTATGTGAAAGGAGTATGCCTTGCCTTCAGAAAGCACTTCATGACAGGCTCAAAGAGTTGCCAAAGAGAATTAAGTATCTAATCAAATCTTGTGTGAGTGTGGGTAACCAATTAATATGCCCAACTCCAATCACCACGGCCAGGATGGGCCAGCAGAGCATTAAAGTCGATTTTTGCATGTGCTATCATCAATAAAATTAGGTAGCAGTAGCTTAATTGGAAAAAAAAGTCCATTCTCTCAGTGATCTGCATCTACAGACAAAAAGAAAAAAAAGGAAAAAGAAAATGGCACTTTTAATAAGAAGACTGTCATCTCCAAAAGGTATCATCCATGATGCAACAGAGCCACATAAAAGATGTGCCAGTCATGCTTAAGATAGCACCAGTGCTTAACAGAAAAATAACACCATAAAAATATTCTGCAAAGAACAGAAAGCTTGAGAGCAAATTCTAAAAGAAAAGCATATGCAATTTTCCAGGTTGTCACTACCCTTTAGGTATTAAGATGACGCTATGGAAAAAGAACTTGGACCCAAAGTGTGTAACATAAGCTTTAAGGAGTTCAAAGTGAGTAAATCTGGTAGCTGTTATTTGACCATCTGCATCTGGCCAAAGAGTATATGTGCAAATTCCAAAGATCAACTTCACCACTATATCCCAGAGGAGGCTGCCAATGAGTTAGGTCACACTAACACGTTATGAGGAAGGTTGTGGATTGTTAGGAATTTGAAAAACTTTACTTTAGCAAATGAAATGACTGTATATTTTGTGAATAGGTAGCACTGTAGGCACATATTTGAATCTCAAACACTTTTTGAATAAACACTAATTAAATTACTTCAGAGTTATTTATCAAAGTTCTTTTAATCACCTTCATTTTTAAAAATGGAAATACCAAAGTTCATAATCAACATTTTAACTCTTTCTGAAAAGTACAGGAAATGTCTAGTGACAAGGTTTTAAAAATGTTTAAATGAAAAATTATTTTCTCTACAATGCTTATTTTTCTTGGGAAGAGTAATAAAAACAGTGGTTCAAGTGTATTGATTAGCTGTAAATAATGGTTATTTATTTATTCAGCACCTCTTACATGAGGCTTGACATTACAGGAAAATATGAGTATGAGTGAGATAGAGTCCATGGCTTCAAAGGGCTGACTGCATGGCTGAATATCTCAGAACTAAGTGAAAATGGTATCTTCATTTTTCAAAGGTAATTCACACTGAAAAGCAATTACTGAACATCTATCATATCCTGGACCCTGGACCAGCTTCTGGATATACAAAAGTGAAAAAAATAAAGGAGTTTATAATTTAGAGATTGTCATGTAAATATCATGTAAATGAACCAATATAATTGATTGTCAGAGGTTGTATAATGTCTCTATATTATCAAGTACAAAGTATATTAGAAAAAGGAAAGGAAAGGTATCATTTCACATGGGAAATCAGAAAATGTCTCACAGACAAAATGACATATTAGGTGAGCCTTGCAAGATAAAATGTCCATGAGTAAATAGAGTTTGGGGCAAAATAATCAAATGTATATTTTTGAAACAGAGGAACATAATGTGAAGCTAAAAGAGACAGACTGGAAGAAGGTATTTGCAAAGAATTAGCGTCATATTCTATAAAGAACACCTATAAGACAAGTAAGAAAAAGAAAACACAATAGAAAAAAATGAGCAAATAATGTGAACAGGACATTCAGAGAATAGCTTCTTGGATTGCTACTAAACATATAAGAAGATGATATTCTTATTAGTAATTAGGGAAATGCCATCTAGAGAGATGGTGTTAGCAAAATGCTTAAAATTCCAATAATAACAAACATTGGGAAAGGAAAACTCCTATCAAAAGCTGAGGGAAATTTATATTTGTACAACCACTTCAGAGAGCACGTTAGCAATATCAGTAGAATTGAAAATGCTCTATTCTATGACCCAGTAATTCCATAGTAAAAATTAAACAAACAAAAATTCTTACCCAGTTTCACAAAGAGAAAATATACTGGAGGACATTATATAGCCAGACTCTCTGATGAGTATTTCTATTCGTTTTTTCTGCTGGCATTTTCACTTCTACAAGTCCAAATCTTTTATAACATCAACCACTACTGAATTGATTTATTGTTTAACTAATTCCACTAATGATTTAAACATCACCCAAACTGTAAGCCTCAGTGTTATCTTTGACATCCAGCCCCTTCTCTGCCTTACCAAATATTTGATCATTCACCAAATGTAGTTACACATAGGTCGGAAATCCCGCTGTCAGTGTCCCCCTCCTTTCCCACTCTGTCACAATGGAGCACTCCCTTATTAGTTTGTCCAGGCGAATTCCAAACCTTTTACTACTCTTCTACTTGTGTTAAGATGCCCACCTTCTTTTTTTTCTATCTCCCACAGCCCACCTTCTACTTTACTCTACTCACTGTAATAGGCAGATCAATCCTTCTAAATCAAGGCATTTGTCCCCTGCTCAGGAATCATCTGTGTTTCCCACAGAGTGATACATAATTCTACACGCCTTATCTGGCAGCCATGGTTTTCTATAACCTGGGTTGGCTTAAGCTTCCTGATCTTATCTTCCATGACTCCCTGATAACTGTTCCATTCTTACTCAGATGTTTGCCACCCTGAACATTTGAATAATTCTTTACACTCCTACCTCACTGGACTTAGGATCACAGACAAGAAGCCAGCAAAACTGCAGGGCCAACAAGACTTTTGCAAATGCCCTTCCTAAGGTGATCTGTGCCTTTTACCCCAGTTTTCTTTTAGACTAGGGTGAACAGGCATTTGTTTTTGTCTATGATTCCCAAGATGATTAACTTTTGAAAGCTTTGCAAATCATGTTACAATGGAAATTTTAAAGAGATCCCAAGATGTCCATCAAACACATGATTACTGCAACAAAGACACCACGTTCTGTTGATGGGGCCACAATGAGTAAAACACTTTATTTTTAATGAGGGAAGGCTTCTGGAGCGTGACAATCAATACCTATCAGTAAGGAGATCTGGAAAGCCTTATATTGTTACAAATTCTATTATTTTAGCAAAAGTAAATACAAGCTGTATAAATATGCCAAGCTACCTCTTGGCTTTACAACACTTCTGTTAGAGTTATGACTGATTTTTATCCTTAATACACAAGAGTTATGATTTGTAGATACAGTACTGACCACATTGGAAAGGGCTCCTGTAACTGAATTGCAGAACCCATTTCCAGAAATAGTAGACGTTTTGCTTGCTGAATTAGATGAATACATAAAAATGACATTTCTTGTTAATGTCTAGGTGGAGTGATGCTATCTGTCATGCTAGATTTTAAAGTAAGTATCAAATGCTCATTGTCCTTGAACTAAACTATAGACTTGAAATATATTTCAGAATTTAAACCTAGTTTCTGTCTTAAGAAGTTAATCATATAGTGAGGACCACTATAAATTGATTTAAAACCATAAATCAGCTTAGTATTAGTCACAATGATAATAGCAATAAATGGTAAATTATCAAGAATCTAATAATTCACCTCAAAATCTGTCCTTCATCCTTCATCCTATCCACTCAAAGATCTTGAAGTTTTACCTTTATGCTGGTAACACAAAAATCTACATTTTTAGCTCTGACTTCTCTCCCGAGGTCTACTCTTCATTCTCCATCTGCCTGCAAACAGTTGGAGGTATTTGTGCATTGAGGATCTACTATGTGATTGGCATTGTGCTAAGCACTGGGGGAGATAAATATAAAATGCACATCACTTCTACTCTTAAGAAATTAGAAATCTGTGGGAGAGACACAACTGATGAAGTTGCATAAGATGACAAAGCTGGTTTGTGGCAGAGCTGAGATACAGGCCCTCTGACTCTTATTTTAGTACTCTTTCTATTTGAGTTTAAAAAGGAAAACACAACCACACTTTCTGTCTGATGTAATGCACAGAGGGGATATCATTGTACCATTCTAAATTTTCATATTTTTCCCTAAACAGACAACAAAGCATATATAAATAGATAAGAGAAAAGTTGTAAGACTACTTCTTATAATGTACGTTTATGTTTTACTGAGGATGTGTAATGCATTCACTTATCACTGGTATATTAACAAGGCTTAGTTTGGGCTAGGTCCAGAATGAAATTTTTTAAAAAATTATGTTGGAAAACAGGCCCACATTAGTGATAGGCCACAGAAAGACCCGGGAAGGGTAGTGTCGTATTGGAAGAGCAGGGTCCAGGGAAAGACCTCAAAAGCAGGTATCTGGAGAGACACATAAAGTGATAGTTCTGGGCACCCAGGGAGGATTATGAGTGTATGGGACATACAGGTCGAAAACTGGTTTAATTAACTTGCTTGACACTTTTGTCAGTAACATATATTCCTCCTACCTAAACACAGCTTTGGGAGAGTCTTGGCTGCCTACCTAGACCACTTACTAAAGATTAATAACCTGAAGTGACTTAAAATGACAGAAAAAGGGGAAGAAGAGGGGAAGTGCCAAGACAAATTTTTATTCCCTGTTGCCAGTTCACATAGTGAACACTGTATGGAGACACTCGTGTAATTATATAACTATTAAATAATAGTATAATAGCATACTTATTATGTATAATTTTTCTATACTTTAGGAGCAGTTTTTTAAAAGTATATTTTAAATGCCCTTTACAAAAGCAATTTGGTAATTGTTCATTCCATTGAGTCTCATTTTTTTACAATCAGTTTCTGTATTAATAAGTGAAGAATAAACAACCCCCGGCTCTATGCATGATACAGTTAAAGAGCAATATTTGAGTCTTTCCATAAACTTTCAATTTTACATTCAGAGTCTGAGCACATGCCTCATGATAATAAATATTTGCTTGTTCTTTTTGTTCCCAAGTGTGTTAATATTGGCTAGTAAGATGCATTTCGTCAACAAACATTTACATTTTAGAGATAGCTGACAGAGAAGAACCCAGCACCCACCTTCTATTATTGCTTTTCTGCACACAGATACATTCATCATCAGGCCAAAATTGAGGAAGCAATATTTTCATGCATTGTCCAAAACACAGTTGCTATTGGTGGACACAATTATCTATTCCTATAAGACTTTTCCTATAAAGAGAATATTTAAAGCATTTGAGAGCTAGTTCCACTTTCATTATTTGTTTAATATATTAGAGTTGTACGCATGCCAAAATAAAGTGCTGAACTGCTCTGTTACTGAGACGAAATCACATACAACACAGATACTCCACTTCAGACGCCTTAAAGATGGGGCTTAAGGTGAGCAGAGCCCATGGACATCAGATCAAGTGGTGATTTTCAGGCGAGTATGACTGAAAGGCGGCTGTTGATAACATGGAACATTCCAGTACTTTTAATGGTGCACAACATTTCTGTTGCTCTCAATGACGGGCTGCATCGCCCCTGAGCTTAGTAGGCTTTCCCACAGGGAGGGGACAGGTCTTCAGCCCTTGAACTGAGAAGAAATAACGTATAGTGTGAGATGGAAGGCCGGTTGGTAGGCCCTCGGGGACGCTGCAGCACTGTGTGAGCAGACAGAAAGGGAAAAGGAAAGGCAGAGAAAGGGCTGAGAGAGGGGATAACAAGAGCACTAGGCTGGGAATCAGAGGCTGTAGGTTTGGTCCTGGCTTTACCACAACCAGTTGGCCTAACACAGTGTCCAGTGCTTAGTAGATGCTTAATAAACAGATGACCACTTGCAATTCTTTTGACCTATTGCCTGCAATCTTCCTTGGTGTACCTTCTTTTACACTCTCACACTGTTAGGGCGACAGTCAATGTTAATACTTTTTGTAGAAGTCCTTTGAGGACTAAAAGTGGTTTACATGTTTCTATAAGAGATTATTACCATTAACATTATTGCTATACACAATAAAAGGATAAGTAAGGACAATAAGAAAAAGAATCAAAGAATTCACCCAGGCTATTTTTCTATCACCTACCAATTCAGAGACAGATGGAATCATAGATTTTAACCAGGCCTGGCATGTGACTGGTTGGACCAGATCAAGTGACTTGTTTCAATAAGTTCAGATCCCCGAAAGTACTCGACTGAAAATGACCATCCAAACCTGGACTCCAAAGGTAGAACTGTAGGAGCTCTCAGTGTTCTAGGACAAAGATTTGTGGGCTGAGGCTATTGAAAAGCCAGCCTCTCTTGAAGTGACCCCAAAACTCTAGCCATGCAGAACTCAATCTCTCCAGTCCTTTGCTTTATTTTCCTGGATATTGTATCAATCCTGGCTTCATTTAGATAAAAGGAAGTGGTATCTTAGCCCCTTTAGGGTAATGTATTAAACATACATTTAAAATTTGAAGAAATTCTAAGTATCCACAAATTTCATACAGCTACTTTGATTTTTCCCTACTCCATTCCCTTAAAATAAATAAGAATATAAACCCCATTTGCTTAGTTTTATTTCTTCATTTATGATGAATTATCTGTGAGACTTGGGGCAACTTATCCTTTTTGAGTCTGACTGTCTTCATCTGTAAACATGGAACATTTTACCAATGGATACCTACAGTTACATTTAATTCTCATCCATGCTAAGGAGCTATGAAATCCTTATGCCTAAGAAGATATCAATGTCAACATTTCTAAATCATGCCATTTTAATTCATACTATATTTAAATTATCTTTCCTTCTTGCCAACACTAAACATAATATACAAGGCACTTACATATGTTCTAAGCCATCAGATAAGATAATTTACATTAACAACAACAAAAAATAGTTCATTAAAATGCTTTCACAAGCACCCTATCCCCAGATCCTCTATTGCATGCTTCTACCTTCCAACAACTTTCCGGTTAAAAAAAAGACAAAATGCCAAACTTTTATAATAGATTCAAAAATATGTCAAAGAATTTATAGAGGTGAGCCTATGCCTTTATCTTTCAACAAAAAAACAGTTTCAAATTGGCACAGCAATGGTGAAGCAGTGGATGAGAAGAAATGGGAAATAACTTTTACTTGAATCAAAAAGTCACACCGGGGGATCAGTTTATTGCCCATTTGTTCATTTGCAAATAGAGTCGCCTTTATACAGCTTCGGTTTCTCCCCAAGTGAGCCGTAATGTGCAAAAATACCCACAAATGTGCACAAATAATATCTCTTTGACAAATATCAAAAAGGAAACATTTACATCTTATATACAACATTATATCCCTACAGTTCTGAAGCAAACATAACAATGCCACTTAATGCTACTTATTATTTTTAATCCCCAAGCTTATTTTGAAAACAAGATTGCCAAATGATTCTTCTTTGGAAATCATCAGAAAATATGTCCATAACACATTTAAGATGAATTATTACAATGCGTCTGTTGTAAAAACAGTATATTTTATGGGTCAGAATGACATAGAATATTTATCTTTGTCATAAGAAAGAGTCTCTATGAATTAGTTATGGCTTTAGCTCTCTAGAGGAATCAATTCTCTCCTCACTTGTGGGATAAATATATTTTACTGCAGTCATCATGCACTCATGTAGACTGCTAAGGGCTTCAGACTGCTCTCGGGATCATGGGTATATAAATTTATTTCTATGGGTATAGCCCCACATCATATGCATACTGACTGTCTTAAGCAGAAATTTGCGGATTTATTCCCGAATGAGTGCAAGATGTCAAGAAATAATATATATATATATATATATATATATATATATTAGGCTTATTGTCCTGTCAAATATTTTGCTTTCTCATTTAGTCAAATAATGTGCATCAGGACACTTCAGGAAGATTAAATACCTGCCTCTTAGGCAATCAAGACTAGAGCATGCAAAAGTTGTAACTCCCATCTTTCCTACTCAGAAAATCATTTACAAACTCCTCAGACTCACCTCAAACACTGAAGAAACAATCCAACAAATTAAAAGAGACCAATGTGAAGGCCAACTGTGGTATAAATGGACCTATTTAATGGAGAATCAGAAGATTCTGAACAGGTGGGGAATCTTACTGCTCTTGCCTGTATTCCATTTTACAGGAGCTCTGATAGATTGTAAAGGAAAAGCACGATATGGATATCTGACAGATATTCTCAAAATTTATTAATGTTAAAGACACTCTATGCCTCACAGTTTACGTTGCTTATTTCTCTGAACCCATCTTTTTACAATTCTCTAGCTTGTCAGGCTAAAGAAAGTAACAAATACATTCAGGGTTGGTCTATGTGGGTCAAATAGCAATTAATCAATGATTTATTTGATGCTGAAATGCTGAAATGTCCCAATGTTTGACATCCTATAAGTGAAACATCTGACTTTCTTTTTTTCATTTATATTAAAACTACTTGGCCTTATACAACTAGAGTTCTGAAACAAGAATCCAATGAAAGGGACTAAAAGTAGAATTAAATGGCAACGAAGAGTTTCCATATTACATTTCTTAATGGACAACACATTTGATTTTCATTAGCTTCATGTACCTTTTTCTCAGAGCCTGAGAACTTGTGTCAGTGCTTTTAGTTGTTGCTGGTATCAGCAGTGTGTTTCGATGAGAGCAATTTCCTGGTGTGGTTTTCTATTTACAGAATGGTGACTCTATTTTCTTTTTCACATTTTTAACGACTACAAATAGAAAGGTTGTAGCAGGCAATAGGTCTGTGAGACCTGATTGTCTCAAAATAAAATGCCTGTGCAAGAAGAAAGCAAGGGAATTCAGTGCCAATGTGAGGGCTACTGAGGGAAAGGACAATTGATAATGTCAAGGACATGATTTGTATTTGAATCCCTGACTATTTTTTCCAACTGTGTTGCATGTCTTTTTAGTGTGATACAAAACAAATAACATGAAATTTACCATCTTAACGATTTTAAAATGTACAGTTCAGTAGTTTTTAGTATATTCACATTATTGTGAAACACGACTCCAGAACTTTTGCGTCCTGCAAATCTAAAACTCTATACCTGTTAAATGATAACTTGCCTCATTTTAATAGTACATTAATTTGTACATTGTTTATACTTTTCAAACTACTTTCACACACTTTACCTTATTTGACATTTCCATTACCCAAAATGTGAATGACAGATGTGCTGGGCATTGTGTGAGGTGCAAAAATAAGTATTCAAAATATCTATCAAGTGATTCACTGTGGGAACCACATTTTCCTGAGTTTATGGCTGCACACTGTCCCATTCCTACGTAATCTAAAACATTTAATGGAAAATGTTTCACTACTGAAAATATAAAATATATTAAACATATGATTATCATTAATAGTTCAATAGATGCTAGCTTTATGGTCTTTATTAGTTTAAAATATTGCTATCTTTATAGTGACATTTAAAAATTTGTCTTATATTTTATTCTCATCTTTTAACATTTTACTAGTGACAGTGAATATTATGACTAGTATTATGTCACTATCATGAGACTTTACAGACTCATTTTTGCAGCAGCCAGGTTTGGAAGAAGAGGGACTCACCACTTCTCTTCCTTCTGGATTTTTCTCATAACACTCACATGTGTTCATCTTGTTCTCTAACATTTAAGAATTCGTCTGCTCAAGGATGCTTAGAATCTATTTCTAGTGAGTGTGAATATTTTATTTGTCTGTAACTAGAGACACGATTAATTTCTAATTTATCAAGTCTTCTCTTATCTGTCGTGGTATACCAGCAAAGCATTACGACTTGGATGCAAATTCCTGGGGTTTCTATTTGTGGTCTGGCCTATGAGCTCTGTGATTTAGGAAAAGTTACTTCTCTCAGTCTCAGTTCTCATCTGAAAAAAATGTAGGCAACAATGCTATAGTCTCAGGAGTAATTAGTAAAAAATTATACATAGTAATGGATGCAAAAGACTCTGAAACAATAAAGTCCCTCTCAGATATATTGGTTTATACACAGGAGCCTGGATAAAGAGAGGACCCATTCATTAAAAGGTGTGTGTATGAAGCATTGTAGCTAGAAGCCTATTTTCCCAACAGCTCACACGAAAATATTTTTCTAGTGAACAAAATGGGTCCTGAGACACATTTAAATTTCTGATTCCATGGCAGGTTCAGTGATGTAGTCCCTTCTTTGATCCTTTAATACTCATAACACTTTTTCTCAGTTTACAGATTCCCATGAAGTAGAATTCTGTATTTTAGGTTGTCAGTACCAAAGTTTAAGACATTTCTATTTTATTAAAAATAATCTTTCTGTGTTTAGCTCCAAAAACTGGGAAGATACGAAGAATTCTAGAAAGAGACCTTCCCAGCAAAACCTTTGTATTTTCCCCCTATGTATTTATCCATTCATTTTGACTATATTTTGGCTGCTGTGTGGCTTTCTTCATTTGGATGACTGGCTTGGTGACATCAGAGAAAGTGTCTCCTCTTTTCTAGGTCTATCTGCGTAGGTCTGGGTGTAAAACAGTGTATATAATAAGCATTAGTAAATATCACCTCATGTATTTCCCTTGCCTCCTTTTCTATTTTCCATCCTTGGTCAGATTTTCCTTGTTTCATGCACTATTGAAACAAGCCCACTAAATATTCTTTCCCTTAGCAAGTTCTCCCCTTCCCTTTATCTCACGTTATAATACTGCTAATCTGAAGCTCCACTCTGATCCTGTGATGCTCTTTTATTGCATTTATCTTATGTATTTATCTACTTTTTTAATTGACAAATAATAATTGCACATATTTATGAGGTACATAGTGATGTTTTGATACATATAACATAGAGTGATAAGATCAGGGTGGTTAACGTCCATCCACCATCTCAAACATTTATCATTTCTTTGTGTTGTGAATGCTTAACATCCTTCTTCTAGCAATTTGAAACTATATAATTGTTAACTAGTCATGCTGCAGTGGTATAGAACACTAGAACTTATTCCTGCTGTCTAACTGTAATTTTGTACCCTTTAAAACGTCTTGCTTTATCCCTCCCTTCCCCCTACCTTTCTCAGGCTCTAGTATCTTCTTCCTTTTACTTCTGTGAGATCAACATTTTTAGGTCCCACAAATTGATCCCCTGACTCTTTTACTAACAAACCATGAATGGATCCTTACTTTCAGAGCTGTGCCATCCAACATGCAGTCACAAGCCACATGTGACTGCCGATCACTTGAAACGTGGCTGGTCTGAATTAAAATGCCCTGAAAGTATGTAAAACATACACCAGATTTTGAATAGTTACTTTTTAAAAAACTATCTCATTAATTTTTATACTGATTACGTGTTTAAATGATGTTGTGCAGATATTCAGTTAAAATATATTATTAAAATTAATTTCTGCTTAATTAATTTTTTCAAGGATTGATTTTTTTTCACTAAAAACTCTACTTCTTTTTATATTTCTTAATAAGGCTACTAGAAAATTTAAAATTACATCTGTGACTTACATTGGTGGCTTCCATTATTTTCTATCAGATGACACTGATTTAGAGAGTCAAGTTTTAACCCCTTAGGCTGGTATGGTCACCTGCCTCACCCTTACTTCCCACTACTCTTTTTTATAGACCATGTGTTAGTAAAATTGAAAAACTCACTGCTTCTAGTATATTCCTTTCCTAGTGCCTCTCACTCGTTGGGGCTTTTTAACCCATTGACTTTATCTCTCTATTTATCTATTTATTAACATATATGTCTAAGGGAATTCAACACAGTTGATTCCTTATCTTAATATATAGGCATGTTTCTTTTCAAGGTAGTACCCAAATCTAATTTTTATTTGTATTCTCTAAGCTTCTAGCCCCTTTTCTATAGATAGTGTTGCCAGATAAAATAGAAGATGCCCAGTTAAATTTGCATTTCAGGTAACCAAGAAATAATTTTTTAATATTACAGTATTTAGAATGCACTTACGCTAAAAAAAAATTGTTGTTTACTTGAAATTTAAATTTGACTTTGTGCACTGTGTTTTTATTTGCTGCTAAATCTGGCAATCCTACATAGTAGGCATTCTATAATTCTTCATAAAATCGTGGCACTAGAAAGCATACATGTAAAATGTTTAAACGATGATAAAATGAAGAAAAAGTAGTCTGCATGAGTGACCCTGATCCCTAATTATCCTACCAATTTTTAGGCTCACAATTTCTTTAAAACAAAGCTAATAATTGGAATATAATCATAAAGGTGAATGAATCAAAAACATATACTAAATTTTACTGCAATTTTTCTTTTATAGAGCAGTGTCCATATTTTGACATAAATGTGGACAAAAATAGAAGGAAAACATTCTTGATCACAGGTGATGGGAAATAGCATCATCAATGAGAAAAATATTATCTGTATCTTCTTCTCATGACTTAGCAGTTTGAAGCAAACCACGTTTAGGTTTTATATGTTAATGTTTTACCTTTATATTTAAAAGGCTTTGTGGTACTGTTGGGCTAATAGGAGAAGCAATGGGTGCTAATAATTTCCATAACAGATCTTCCTTCACTAATACCTAGATATGCATACACTTCTCTTTTGAGCTACTTGATTCAGTTTTCAAACTCTTAGAGACTTATCATTTGTTTATCTAGCACTATTGCTTTCCGATTTCCACCCTGCTAAAGCTGTGCCATTACTCTATGAACACTGTATGTGGGAAGACAGACTTCAGCTATTCCATTTTTTAGAAATAACAAAAGTAACATCCTCAAGCTCTGTGGCTGAATCTAGTGTCATTGTAAAGTTGACTGATGTCCTGATATAAACTTGGCACCGGGCTAAATAAATACAATGTAAGGAAGGGATGGTCCTGTTGCTGCATTCATTGCTGTTAGGTATTTTTCAGTAGCAATAGGACTGTCTTTCAAATTTAATTGAAGTAGTGCATTCTAAACACATTCAGATTGCAGGGCCAATTTTCTTGTACTTTTGTCTGCTCTAGCATCATCTTAAACTTCATAGAAACTCTGCATGTGCACTGAATACTCAGTGAGTTTCCCTAGGATTAAATGTGCTGAGCACATCCAGATGGTCTCATTTTATAACTTCTGAGATCAGGTCATTAAATGATAAAGTCACATAACTCCTGAATCCTGTAAGCAAGTGTTCATTCTTTAGAACCACTTAGAATTAAAAATACATGTTAAAGTGTCCATACTACCCAAAGCAACCTAGAGATTCAATTTAATCTCTGTAAAACTTAGAAAAAAATCTTCTTGATACTAGTATTGGCCATGATTTCTGGAATATGACACCAAAAGCACAGGAAACAAAAGCAAAAATAGACAGTTGAGAGTACATCACACTACTTCTGCACAGTGAAGGAAACAGCCAACAGAGTTAAAAGACAACCAATGGAATGGGAAAAATATTTGCAAACTGTTTACCTAATAAGGAGTTAATATCCAAAATATATACGGAACTCAAACGACTTAATAGCAAGAAGACAAATCATCCAATTTAAAAATACACAAAAGACCTGACTAGACATTTCTCAAAAGAAGACAAATGGTCAAAAGATATATGAAAAAAATGCTCAGCATCACTAACCATCAGAGAAATGCGAATCAAAACCATGAAATATCACCTGACACCTCTTAGAATGGCTATTACCAAAAAGACAAAAGATGAGTTTGGCCAGGATATGGAGAAAAGAGAACCCTTGTACACTGTTGGTGGGAACATGAAACGTTGCAGCTGCAGTGGAAAACAGGGTGGAGGTTCTTCAAAACTTAAAAATAGAACTATCATGATGGTCCAGCAATCCCAATGCTAGATATATATCCCCCCAAAATAAAATAAGTATCTCGAATGGATCTGCACTCCCCATGTTATTGCAGCGCTATTCACAATAGCTAAGAGGTAGAATCAGATTATGTCCATCAATATATGAATGGATAAAGAAAATGTGGTGTATATTCACAATAGGATGCTATTCGGCCTTAAAAAAGAATGAGATAATGAAATCTTGTCATTTTCAACAACATAGATCAACTTTAACATTACATTAAATGAAATAAGCCAAGAACAGAAACACAAATACTGCGCGATCTCACTTATATGTGGTATCTTAAAAAGTCAAACTAAACAGAAGCAGAGAGTAGAATAGTGGTTGTCAGGAGCTGCGTGGTGGGGAGAATGGAGAGATGTTGATCAAAGGATAAAAAGTTTTCATCATGCAGGATGAATAATTTCTGAAGATCTAATACAGAGCACCGTAACTACAGTTAATAATATCTATTATATATATGAAATTTGCTAAGACAGTATATCTTAAATGTTCTCACCACACATACACATGCACACGTAACCATGTAAAGTTACGGATTTGTTAAGTAGCTTAACTATGGAAATCACTTCACATTATGTATGTATATCAAACCATCACATTTTGTAAATATATATTTTTCATCAATTATACCTCAATAAAGCTAAAAAATGAATAAGTAAAATATGCTCAAGCTGCCTTTAAAATACGCACACATACACACACACACACACACACACAGAATTTGATCTCTGGTTTTGTGGGTTTTTTTCCTTGGTAGTTACCATAGTAAGGAAGGGAATTAAAAGGGGTTATGACTCTTCATTTTAGTGACTCAATAATTCAAGTTGAAACTGATGATTCCAGACACCCGAATCTGCTGGTCATCATCATCTTTCATATTTTAATGAATAAAGACTGCACCAAGTTTTAAAGATTAGATTTAAATAACCACCTAGTGAATACCAATTCATGGATCACTGGTTCCTGAGGTCTGAGTAGCAAAACTAATTGCTTGTCGACTTGGGCTGGCTACATCTGATTATATTGCTGATACAAACTTTTTTATGTAGTTCCCTTGCAGATCATCTGCCTGCTTTGCTACCCAAAAGTGAATCAAAAGAATATTGTCTTTCCTATAACTTTGGAGTACTCTATAGATTGATTTGCAAAAGCAGAATCAGGCTAGTGGAAGGCATATCTGTTTCCACCAGGTTGCTAAAACCATTTAAGAAGAGGAATGTCAACAACAATAGAATCCTTCAGATTTTATTTGTTTGTTTCAGCTAAAGAAAACTAAAATTCCAAGGTACATCATTATATCCTGGCATAGAAATGGTAAGAATCCAAGTGCTGCTATAGTGGCTTTTCTAGCTTGAGTTTTTTCTCTTTCTATATTTACCATTTTCATAAACTGGTAAGTAGACAATATTATTACCTTTCTAATCATACCAACCTGACACCCAAAAAAAGATCTTTGATGATGACTTTCTACATTTGTTCTTCTTGTTCAGTCTTTCATAGCATTGCAAAAAATGGGTACTAGCTATAGTGCAGTGAAGACGGACATCTTGATAAAATGATACAAACACGTTGGCACCCACTGACTGACCTTTTGCCGCTGAGTATGAAGCCTCCAAAATGCAAAGAATCTGCGAAAGCAACACAAATTGGCTTCACTTTCAATTTTAGGATCCTTTAAAGAGCCATAAACCATTCTAACTTTCCAGATTTGATGCCACATGACCTGATAACTTCAAACATTGCATTATACTGGCGGGTGAGGAGTGATAGAGCAATTGCTTGGTAAATAGGTTATAGAGTCAGACAGCTGGGTTCTTAATCTTGGTTCTTTCACTTACTGTGTGGTCTTGATCAGTTTCCTCACCCACTTAAAAGTCCATGTACTTATCCATAAAATGGAGATCGTAATAATAATACCCATTTAGTGAAGGCGAGATGAGTATTAAGTAATGTTTGTCAAAAACTGTTGCTAAAAATAAAATCGGATCCAATTTAAAAGTTGTAGAATGTTATTGTGCATGCAAGAGAATAGGTCTCAAACCAGGAGACCGAAAACAAAGTGGTAAGAAGCCCCACTCACAGCAGTTACAGCACAGTTTACAAAGCTGAAAGGACAAAGTACTTTGACCTGTTGTGTGATGAGGGATTCTACATTTACATTCTTTTTAAGGCAAGCAGAGCAGTTTAAGCTGATTTGCCTATAGCCGATGGGTTTTATTTCACTGATTCATGCTGACTAGAAGGAGAAGCTTATGTTTTGTGTTTCACTGATGATTAGTGCTAGCATTCTGGGGAAATCAGGATGCTCATGTTTTGGCTATGTGGTTATGGGTGGTTGGCCTTGAGATATATCTAAACTGTAGGTTCCACTTTTTTGTTTTTAAACACAGTCAACCCCCATTTGCAAATTCTGTATTTGTAGATTTTCCTGCTCACTAAAATGTACTTTTAACCTCCAACTCAATACTTGCAGTCATTTGAGGATATGCGCATGCGTAGAGTGGAGGAGAAATTTGAATCACCCAATGGAGACATTCCTCCTAGCTGAGGCTGAACAAGGCCAGGTTCGGCCTTCCCTTGTTTCAGCTCTCCTAAGGTAAACAAGTGTCCTTTTTCACAGATAGTGTCACTTTTTTCTCATTTTTGTGCTTTTTCTTGGTGTTTAAAACGGCCTCAAGTCTAGTGTGAAGTGCTGTGTAGTGTTCCTAAGCTCAAGAAGGTTGTGAGGTGCCTTAGGAAGAGAATATGTGTCTTAGGGGGGCTTTGTTCAGGAATCTCTGAGGAGCCCCTGTTCTCAAGCCAGAAGCCACAGTGGTGGTACCACTGCTGCCAGCCTCCTCTTAAAGGATACAGGAACCCTTCCCACCTGACTTCCTAGGCTGAAAATCACACAGCCGAAGGATTATGTGAGGACTACACGGCCGCATTCACAGACACCTCTCTCTTCTGCATTGTCATTGAAAGTCTTTGGCTGGATTTAGGGTTTCCTTGGTAGAAGCAGTGACCAAATCCATCTCTCTCAGGCTTATCAGCTTAGTCACAGTGCACAGTCTGCAGGAGGCTTGGTGAGCATTTTCACATCTTCTTACTCATGGGCTTTAAGAGCACCGTCATTAGCATACAGCAGCTCCTGGATTAATGTACGAAGGACTTTGAATCATGTTCTAAATCAATTGAATTGGAAGAGTTTTGCAGAGAATCTTCCTGGTGCCAATTTCCATGTCCCTTATTAAGTGCTCAAGCACAGCTGCAAAAAACCGATTAAGCCTGAACCTATTAAGCTCCAAGTTCTTTACTTCACTGGCAAGAGAGAATATGCCAGATGATCTCATCAACTCTACAAAATCAATTATATGTCAGATAGAAAATTTGGGGATATCCGTGACCCCAGGGAAGTTAAAAATGTTTACTATCTAACCAAGCCACAGGCCAAAGAGACTGTCAAATAATTTGATAAAGTCAATGAATAGAGATATCTGGATTTTTCTCCCCATATTTTACTTTCCAACATTCTGCTGTACTCTGTTAGAGTCTAAAGCAATATTGACATTCCAGCAGCACTGATAATGTCATTCAATAATAAATCCTGATTGAGTCAAGCCTGGCTTTTGTTTGGCTACTGCTAATGGAGAGAAGATGCTATAGTAGCCAGTAAAGTTAAAATTTCTACCTTTTCTCCTTAAAGATTCCTGTGAATTTCCTTAAAACTTAATGTGTTTATGCAAAGTTTATGCAAAAATGATAAAATTATAATTTTTATAGTTATTATAATTGTCCTTTTCTTAAGCATTTACCATGTGTCAGGCTCTGAGTTACGTACAGTCAATTCTCTTTTTGTGGTAGGTGTGTTGTATAAAATTGTAGCCAACACTGAATTAGTGAACACTGAACTATAATATTGCTCCTAGGGGAAACACAGAGTTAGGTTCCTGTAAGCCTCTGGTGTTCAGATTTCTCAACTGTTATGAAATTGACCCTATCCTAGTACACAAAAGACCTTACAGAGGACTTCATAAACATTACCTATGCCTCATTAGAGAGTTCTTTCAGTATTAGGAAAAAACTTATCACAATAGGTTTAGAAGGTTTAAAAGCCAGTGAAGAATGGAGATCAATATACTATATACAGTAAGTGTATTCAGTAAGCTGGTACCCATGCCCACAAAGAAATGATTGCCTCTCAGTGTTTCTCCAAAGGATGCAAATGAACTTAGCAGGCTCTCAGGCACACATGACCCAAGTTTCAATGTATTCCAAAGCAACTTAAGCTCAAAGAAGACGATGAGGTTGTTACAAAATTAAATTCAAAAATGTGGAGCACATCTCATTCATTCACTTTTCTCCAGTGGAGGGTACCAGGTAGTAAAGAATCATTTGCTCAGAAGTCATACAGATCTGATTTTATGGTTTGTGAACTAAGTGACCTTTGTCAGGTTACAAAATTTCTCCTGAGCAGTCATTATCTTTATCAATAACATGTTAGGACTGCTGTCCACACCTGATGAAATTCTATGGATGAAGTAACAGTGCCTGGCAGATGTTGAGTTCTTAATAAACATTAGTTTTTATCCCTTTGTTTCAAGTAGTTGATCAAACAATGACCTTAATTGGCTCAGTCATGCATCTGTTCTCTACTTTGCATTGGCCAAGAGCTGGATTCTTGGTTTGGATTTGCTTCTGTTTCTGAGGATGGCTTGCATTTTACACCTCAGAGGTGACTTAACCACCCTGGCCTTGTCTTACATGTCATGGCTCTCTGGTCTGTTTCCCAGATCACATAAACTTTGACACTTATAATGGCTTGCAGGCCTCTGACCTGATTCTTGGCATATCTCCAAATATGAAAGGCAGAATTCCTTAGATCTGCACGTTCATCTCCTCTCCCCAAGAGAGAGCATGTGTGACTAACTTCAAACATCCCATTTCAATCACAATCCATGTCATAAAATGAGATTGGAACCTTCTTCATAGTATTCCATAAAGTACCAATGAGAGCTTTTCCTTAACCAGATCATACTTCTTGGTTAACAATTAAAAGTCATAGTTTCTCCAATTTTCCATAGTGACTCACATGACTTTAATTTTCCTGAGAAAACTAAAGTAGCCATTTTTTAGGCAAGGCAATTACTAGTTTTTACTTTTGCACCACTACAAAGATAGTGTGTCAAAAAAGACACATGTCTTTTACTTTTTTATTGTATCTGATTTTTTAAATTTCACAATTTTAAAGGGGTACAAGTGTTTTTGTTACATAGATACTTTATATTATGCTTAAGTCAGGGCTTTGGGTGTGCCTGTCACCAGCATAGTGTTCATTGTACCCAATAGGGTAAGTTTTTATCCCACACCTCTGCTCCCACTCTCCCCCCTTCTTCATTTCCAATGACCTTTATATCTTTTTGTGCCCGTGTGAACCCATTTATTAGCTACCACTTATTAGTGAGAACATATGGTGTTTGGTTTTCCATTCCTGAGATACATCATTTAGGATAATGTCTCTAGTTCCATCCAAGTTGCTGCATAAGACATTATTTCATTCCTTTTTATGGTTGAGTAGTACTCCATGATACATGTGTATATGTGTGTGTGTACATATACATGACATATATATATATATATACACATATATACATTACATTTTCTTTATCCACTCATAAATTGATGGGCACTTAGGTTGATGCCACCTCTTTGAAATTGTGAATTGTGCTGTGATAAACATTCAAGTACAGGTGTCTTTTTGATAAAATGACTTCACTTCTTTTGGGTGGATACTCAGTAGTAGGAATGTTGAATCAAATGGTAGGTCTAAATTTATTTCTTTGAGAAATCTCCATACTGTTTTCCATAGAGGCTGTACTGATTTGCAGTCCCACCAATAATGTATAAGCGTTCCTTTCTCTCTGCATCCATGACAGCATCTATTGGTTTTTGATTTTTTAATAATGCCCATTCTGATAAGGGTAAGGTAATATCACATTATAGTTTTGTAATAATTTGCATTTCCCCCAATGACTAGTGATTTTGGCATTTTTTCATGTGTTTAGTTATTTGTGTATGTACTTTTGAAAAATTTCGGTTCATGTCTTTTGCCCACTTTTTGATGGAGTGGTTTATTTTTTTCTTGCTGATTTGTTTGAGTTCTTTGTAGATTCTAAATATTAGCCCTTTGTCAGATGTATAGTTTGTGAACATTTTCTCCCATTCTGTAGGTTGTTTGTTCACTCTGTTGATTATTTCTTTTGCTATGCAGAAGCTTTTTAATTTATTTAAGTCTCATTTATTTATTTTTTTGTTGCTATATTTGCTTAAATCATAAATTCTTTGTCTAGTCAAATGTCTAGAAGAGTTTTTCCTGTCTTTTCTTCTAGAATTTTTATGGTTTCATGCCTTATATTTAAGTCTTTAATCCATCTTGAATTAATTTTTTTTTGTGTATGGCAAGAGATAAGGGTCATGTTTTACTCTTCTACATGTGGCTATCCAATTTTCTTAGCACCATTTATTGAATAAGGCTCCCTTTCCCCAACATATGTTGTTGTCTACTTTGTCAAAGATCAGTTGGTCATAGGTAGATGGTTTTATTTCTGAGTTCTCTATTCTGTTCCATTGGTCTGTCTCTACTTTTATACCAATCCCATGCTGTTTTGGTTACTATAGAGTTGTAGTAAAATTTAAAGTCGGGTAATGTGATGCCCTCAGATTTGTTCTTTTTGCTTAAGATTGCTTTGGTTATTCAGGCTCTTTTTTGGCTCCAAATGAAGCTTAGGATTATTTGTTCTAGATCTGTAAAATAAGATGCTGGGATTTTGATGGGGATTGTGCTGAATCTGTAAATCACTTTAGGCAGTATTGACATTTTAATGAAGTTGACTCTACCATCCATGAGCATGGGATCTTTTTCAATTTGTTTGTGTCCTCTGCAATTTCTTTCATCAATGTTTTATAGTTCTCATTGTAGAGATCTTTCACCTCCTTTGTTAAGTGTATTCCTAGGTATTAATATTTTATTTTCTTTGTAACTATTTCAAATGGCATTAAGTTCCTCATCTGACTCTCTGCTTGATTCTTTTTATTATATAGAAATGCTACTGATTTGTGTACATTGATTTTGCAACCTGAGACTTTGCTGAATTTACTTATCAATTCCAGGAGTCTCTTGATGGAGTCTTTGGGATTTTTCTAGGTACAAGATCATATTGTCAATGAAAAGCAATAGTTTGACCTCCTCTTTCCCTATTTGGATACACTTCATCTCTTTCCTTTGCCTGACTGCTCTGGCTAGGACTTCTACTATGTTGAATAGAAATGTTAACAGTGGGCACCCTTGTCTTGTTCCAGTTCTTAGGGGGAATGTTTCCAAGTTTTTCATTCAGTATGATGTTGGCTGTGGTTTGTCATAAATGGCTTTTATAATTTTAAGATATGTTCCTTCTATGCCTCGTTTGTTGAGGGGTTTTATCATGAAAGGGTGCTGGATTTTGTCAAATGCTTTTGATGTGTCTATTGGGATGATCTATTGGGTCTTTGTTTTTGTTTCTTTTTATGTAGTGAATCATATTTATTTATTTGCATATGTCGAACCATTCTTGCATCCCTGGGATGAAACCCACTTGCTCATGGTGGATTATCTTTTTGATATGCTATTGAATTTGGTTTGCTTGTATTTTGTTGAGGATTTTTGCATCTATGTTCATAAGGAATAGTGGTCTGTAGTTTTCTTTTTTTGTTATATCCTTTTCTGGCATTGGTATCAGGGAGATACTCATTTCATAGAATAGGTTAGGGAGGATTCTCTCCTCCTTGATATTATGGAATAGTTTATGTAAGATAGGTACCCATTCTTCTTTGTAGGTCTGGTATAATTCAGCTGTGAATCCATCTGGTCCAGGGCTTTTTTGTTATTGTTGGGAGATTTTTATTAATGCTTCAGTCTCACTGCTTGTCATTGGTCTGTTCAGGATTTCTATTTCTTCTTGATTCAGGCTTGAGAGGTTGTGTGTTTCCAAGAATTTATCCATTTCCTCTAGGTTTTCTAGTTTGTTTGTGTAGAGGTTTTTGTAGTATTAAGGGATGATATTTGTATTTCTGCAGCATCAGTTGTAATGTCTCCTTTTTCATTTCTGATTGAGGTTATTTAAGTCCTTTCCCTTCTATTTTGGGTTAATCTAGCTAGTGGTGTACTGGTTTTGTTTATCTTTTCAAATAACCAACTTTTTGTTTCATCGGTCCTTTGCATTTTTTTGTTGTTGTTGTTTATTTCCATTTCATTCAGTTCTGCTCTGAGCTTTTCTATGCTTTGTTATTTCTTTTCGTCTGCTGGCTTTTGGTTTGTTCTTCTTTTTCTATTCCTTGGGATGTGGCATTAGGCAATTTATGATCTTTCTGTCTTTTTGAGGTAGGCATTTTAGGCTATGAACTTTTGCCTTAGGGCTGCTTTTACTGTATCCCATGGATTTGGAAACCTTGTTTCCCCTCTGTAATTCAGTTTGAGGAATATTTTGATTTCCATCTTAATTTCATCATTGATCCAAGGACTATTCAGCAGCAGGTTGTTTAATTTCCATGACTTTGTATAGATTTCAGTGTTTCCCTTAAAATTGATTTCTAGCTTTGTTCCACTGTGGTCTGAGAAGATACATGGTATGATTTTGATTTATTTGAATTTGCTGAGACTTGGTTTTGGCCTAAGATAGATGATCAATTTTGGAAAATGTCCCAGGTGCTGATGAGAAAAATGTACATTCAGTAGTTTATGGGTAGAATACTCTGTAAATGTCAGTTAGGTTCATTTGTTCTAGTATGTTTAGGTCTAGCGTTTTTTAATTCATTTTGTGCTTTGATGATCTTTCCAGTTCTGTCAGTTGAGTGTTGAAGTTTCTGACAGCTAAGATGCTGCTGTTTATTTCTTTACTTATATCTTTAAGAATTTGCTTTGTGAAACTGAGACCTGTGTTAGTGCATATATATTTAGTATTGTTATGTATTCTTATTGACTTGCTCCCTTTACCATCTTTACCACTATATAAAGACCAACTTTTTCTTTTCTTTTTTTTTTTTTTTACCATTGTTTATTAAATGTCTATTTTATCTGACAACAGAATAGCTACACCTGCTTGTTTTTGGTTTTCATTTGTGTCAAATACTTTTTCCATCCCATTACCTTAATTCTGTGTGAGTCCATGTGGTTTAAATGTGTTTCTTGAAGACAGAAAATACTTGGGTTGTGTTTTTTCACTCATATAGCCCGTCTGTCTTTTAAGTGGGGCATTCAGACCATTTATGTTGAGTGTTAGTATTGATATGTAGAATCCTGTTCTGTGCAACATGTTGTAGGATACCTTACTGTTTTGTTTTCCTTCTTGTGCTACTGTTTTTTTCTTTATTGAAGTATAATTTACATACCATGCCATTACTCCATTTTAAGTGTACAATTAAATGATTATTAGTAAATTTACCAAGTTGTACAGATATTCACATAAATCAGTTTTAGAGAATTTCCTTCCCCCTATTGAGACCCCTAATTCCCTTCCCCAACTACATTTCAAGCATGCCCCTTCCCTCCACAATGCTCACCACATCCCTCAGATGGGGGTCTACCCCAAACCCCCGAATTCCTAGTGAACACCACCACCATTTGAGCACCACAGTGTTAATCAGTCAGTATCAATTTGATGGCGAGTACATGTGGGGCCCATTCTTCTGGTCTTTTGTCACCTCACTTTGAATAATGGGCTCAAGTTTAATCCAGGATAATATAAGCGGTGCTAGCTCACTGTCGTTTCTTAAAATTGAATAATATTTCATTGTAAACATATACCAAATTTTAATAATCCACTAAGAATTGATGGGCACTTGGGTTGTTTCCATGACCTCGCAATAGTGAATTGTGCTACCATAAACATTTGGGTGCAGATGTCTTTATTATAGAATGTCTTATGCTCTTTTGGGTAGATGCCTAATAATGCTATTGCTGGATCGAATGGTAATTCTATTTTTAGCCCTTTGAGGAATCTCCAAATTCTTTTCCACAGAGGTTGCACTAATTTGCAATCCCCCCAGCAGTGTAAGAGTGTTCCTATCTCTCCACATCCTCGCCAGCATTTGTTGTTTTGGGATTTTTTGATAGAGGCCAATCTCACTGGGGTTAGGTGGTATCTCATTGTGGTTTTGATTTGCATTTATCTAATGATTAGAGATGTT
>CAUYRT010088348.1:0-32369 GCA_963574885.1 Lepilemur ruficaudatus
TATTTTATAAATCTATAGTAACCCAAACCACATGGTATTGGTACACAAATAGAGACATAGATCAATGAAATAAAACAGAGATCCCAGATGCAAAACTACCTACAACCAAATGATCTTTGACAAAGCAGACAACAACATACATTGGGGAAAGGAAACCCTATTCAATAAATGGTGCTGGGAAAATTTGAGCCACATTCAGAAGAATGAAACAGGATTCCTATCTCTCTCCATTTACAAAAGTGAATTTAAGATCGATAAAATATTTAAATGTAAGGCATGAAACCATAAAAATTCTAGAAGAAAATGTAGGAAAAATTCTTTTAGACATCAGCCTAGGCAAAGAATTTATGACTAAGACCCCAAAGGCAAATTCAGCAACAACAAAAATAAATAAATGGGACTTGATTAAATTAAAATGCTTCTTCATAGCAAAGGAAATAATCAAGAGAGTAAATAGACAACCTAGAGAATGGGAGAAAATAGTTGTAAATAAAGGGCTAATATCCAGGCTCTATAAAGATCTCAAACAAATCAGCAAGAAAAAAAAACTGTTAAAAAGTTGGCAAAAGACATGAAGAGATTTTTTTTCAAAAGAAGATAGACGAATGGCTAACAAACATATGAAAAACTGCTCAACATCACTAATGATCAGGGAAATGCAAATTAAAACCAAATGAGATATCACCTTACCCCTGTCAGAATGGCCATTAATAAAAAGTCAAAAAACGATAGATGCTGGTGTGGATGCAAAGTGAAAGGAATGCTTATACACTGTTGGTGGGACTGCAGATCAGTACAACCCCTGTAGAAAATAGTATGGAGATTCCTCGATCCAGCAATCTCACTACTGGGTATCTACCAGGTAGACACCTGTACTCATATGTTTATTGCAGCACAATTCCCAATTGCAAAGATGTGGAATCAACCTAAGTGCCCATCAATTTATGCGTGGATTAATAAAATATGGTATATATATACCATGGAGTATTACTCAGCCATAAAAAGGAATGAATTAATGTCTTTTGCAACAATTTGATGGAACTGGATACCATTATCTGAAGTGAATTATCCTAGGAATGAAAAAACAAACACCACATGTAGTGTCTAATAATTTTGAACTAATTGATGGGCATACATGAGCACAGAGAGAGTTAAAAGTCATTGGAAATCAAGAAAGGAGGAGGAGGGGAGGGGTAAAAACCTGTCTAACAGGTACAATGAACACCAGCTAATTTTTCTATATATTTTTAGTTGGCCAATTAATTTCTTTCTATCTTTTAGTGGAAACGGGGTCTCACTCTTGCTCAGGCTGGTTTCGAACTCCTGACCTTGAGTGATCCTCCCACCTCGGCCTCCCAGAATGCTAGGATTACAGGAGTGAGCCACTGCGCCCAGCCTATTTATTTATTTATTTATTTGAGACAGAGTCTCACTCTGTTGCCGAGGCTAGAGTGCGGTGGCATCAGCCTAGCTCACAGCAACCTCAAACTCCTGGGCTCAAGCAATCCTTGTGCCTCAGCCTCCCAAGTAGCTAGGACTACAGGCATGCGCCACCATGCCTGGCTAATTTTTTTTCCTATATATTTTTAGATGTCCAATTAATTTCTTTCTATTTTTAGTAGAGACAGGATCTCACTCTTGCTCAGGCTGGTTTCGAACTCCTGACTTTGAGCGATCCTCCCATCTCGGCCTCCCAGAGTGCTAGGATTACAGGCATGAGCCACTGTGCCCAGCCTCTTTTTTGTTTTTATGTTGAGTTCTATTATTGTATATAATAAATTATGAAGATTATCTGAGAATTAGTGTGATAAAACAAGGAAAATACCCGACAGTTATAATTGTTAGAATCTGTAGTGAGATGATGTGCTAGTGAATTACAGGTGGTTATTTTAGTTTGCATATTTGTTAGTCTATAGAATGCTTTCAGTGGCAAATAGAGTAGCAGACTAAGTGGAGTTTAAATAACAGTATTGTTTGTCACTTCACTTCCTTAGTTGGTTCAATGGCTTAAGAATGTTAGGGCTCTGAGTGGCATCTCTATGATTCTATGATTCTCTTTTTTTTTTTTTTTCAGACATTGTCTTGCTCTGTCGCTTGGGCTAGAATGCCATGGCGTCAGCCTAGCTTACAGCAACCTTAGACTCTCAGGGTCTCGTTCTTGCTCAGGCTGGTCTTGAACTCCTGACCCGATGGGATCCTCCCATCTCAGCCTTCCAGAGTGCTAGGCCACCACACCCAGCCTCTAAGATTCTCTTGATTTTCTCTTCATTGTAACAACATGGCTGCGGGAGCTCCACGCATTTCTTTATCACATGACAATGTCTAATGCTGGAAAAAAGCAGAAGGTGTTTCTGCAAGAACCCCCCCTTTTTTTTATTTTGTGATCTTTCTTTCCAGGACTGAAATCTTTTCCAGAAATTTTATAGCAGAGTTTCATTTACTTCTCACTGGCCAAAAGTGAGTCACACAGCCACTTCTAAATCAATCACTGGCAAAAGGAAATGGAATTACCATGATGGTTTAGCACAATCATAATTCACTACTTTGAGCTGTAAAGGAGTCCACCTTCTTTGTATTTACTCAATTTCTAAATAAAATTGGGGATTTCTTATTCCCCCACACTGGGGAAATAACTATTGGGTAAACTAACAGTTTTGCCTCAGATGATCATGAAAGGCATCTGAATGAGTTAACACCTAAAGTAAGATCTGATTGACTTGGAATATTTAGCCGTGTGAAGATCATTGGGAAGAACATTAATGAAGGAGACCTTGGCTTATTTGTGGGACAAAAAAGAGACCGATGTGTGTGGAGGGAACTTAGTTTTCCAGGGGAGGTCAGAGAAGTAGGTAGTATCCAGGTCATTTAGGGTCTTTAGGCTATGAAAAAGAGTGTGGATTTTATCATAAGTGGGATGGGAAGCTCTAGGTAAGGAGTCTGCTGTTGAGGGGTAAGTGTGGAAACAAGAGACTTGGACTAGTGTGATATGAATAGAGACAGAGATAAATGGGTAAGTGGATATGTTCAGTCCATGTTTGGGGATAGAATATATAGGACTTCATGTGGCAATGAATAAAAGATAGGAACAAAATGATGACTCCTAGGTTTTTGGAATGAGAACTTGGTGAATTGTAAATTTTCCATTTGCTAAATGGAAAAGACAGGGAGAAATAGGTTGAATTCTGTTAAGGTCACATTAAGTTTGTGTTGCCTTTTAGATACTCAAGCAAACATTTAGATATAGGAGTCGTTGACATATAGACAGTCTTTAAAGCTATGGAAAAAGATACATTAATTAAAGGAAAATCAGTACATAGAGAACAGAATGGGTTGCTGGACTGTCATTCTGGAAATTTTAATATTTAGTGATTGAGCAGTGGAGGAGAAAGAACCATTGAGGTTGGAGAAAAACTAGGAGAGTATAGTGTAACAGAACCCAAGGGAAGAATGAACAGTATTTCCTAAAGTAGGAAGGGATCAACTGAGTTGAATGTTCCTGGGAGTTCAAGAAAGACCCATAAAATTGACCACCAGATTTGGCAATGTGGATGTCAGGAAAATTTCTTTGAAGTCCGTAGCATTTATAATAAATGTCACTGATTACATTTTTCATTTTATTATCACACTTTAATCTTATTTTCCAGTTTGTCTGTTAATTTATTTAGGAAAGGGACCTTGCCCTATATTTTTATACTTCTTGGAGCTGTTTGTACAATGCTAAAGAGTAGGCAATTGTTAATTAGCATATTAGAATCTTTGCTGTTAGCACAGTGACTCCCTTTGACTTCATTTTCTCCTCCTTTTTGAATATTAGATATGATTTGTATAGTATAGGTGTGAACCATTGATTGTACTCACTATTTTCTTCTCAAGTTGTCTTCCTGCTATTAATCTCATACTCTATAATAAGTAAGTAAACAAGGAATGAGTTTAAAATGAAACTATTTTTTGCCAATGTATGTGATTAAAAACTTTGGGTAGAAACTGAAATTATGAGCTGAATCTAGTACATGAATTTCAGTTAGCCTTGCACATCCATAATATATCACTACATTGCAAATTGCTAATTTAAAGTATAAAAGCCCTTCTGAAACTGTCAGATTTTAAATTGTAATAACAACAGTATTTTTTCCTTTTTAAAATTGTAAATTATTTTAACCATACAGAGATCAAAATAATATATACTCATGTACAACCAACACCCTGAATTAGTGGGTGTTAACATTTTACAATAAGAATTCAGATTGTTTTTCAAACAGTATTTTATAGATTTAGTTGATGCACACTTTGTGTTCTTCTTAATCCCGTTCTCTTCTTTTCCTCACCCAGGTAACTGATTTTCAAGATAGTATACATTCTTCCTGTGTATATTTTTTTGTAAGTTTGAGATAAATATTTGGTATACTATTAAAAATTTATATAGATGATATCATATTATATATATCTAATTCCAATTTGTATCATAATATATTCTATTGCAGTGTTTCAACTCAATATTAAATAATTTATCCATGTTGACAATTGTAGATTTAGGCCATGCATTTAACTGTCATATAATATTTTACTGTAGGAATATATTATTTATTTCTCTATAGATAATCATTTAGGTTGTTTCCAATTATTCACTCCTATAAATAATGCTGCATAATTACAGCATAACACATAACATTACAGCATAACACATAATTGTTAATGTGTGAGTTTCTTACATGTGAGAATTTCTTAAGATTATACTTAAAAGTGGAATTTGTGGATCAAAGACTATGTACATCTTCTTTATTGGATATTGCCAAATTGTTCTCTATGGTGTTTATACTTAATTTATACTTCCATCAAAAGTATATGAAATGTACAGTTCTCCAAATGCTTCTCAACACTTGATGTTGTGTAAGTTTGTGTAAATAACACATGTGTAAATGTATTAACATTTAGGCCACTCTGATGAAAGATTAACATTTCCATTTCCATGATTGTTAGTGAGGTTGAACACTTCATTACTCATTTACACATTGCTGATGTGTAAATAACACATGTGTAAATGTATTAACATTTAGGCCACTCTGATGAAAGATGAACATTTCTATTTCCATGATTGTTAGTGAGGTTGAACACTTCATTACTCATTTATTGGTCTTAGTTTGTTTTCTCCTGTGACTTGACTATCTGTGCCATTTTCCTGTCTCTCATAGGATAGATTGTGAGAGTTCTTTAAATGTTCTAGATATTTATTGTTTTAATTATTTGTGTTACAAATTATTCTCCTAATTTCTAGCTTATATTTTTCACTTTTTAGTGGTCTCTTAATTTTCATTTAATAAAGTAAAACTGATCAATTTTTCCCTTTATGCTTTGAGCCTTTGCCTTTATTTAAGAAATTCTACAATAATTAGAAAATACTTATTTTCAGTATATCAAATGCAGATCCCATCTCAGTGAAAGAATAAAATGTATAGTGTAGAAAGTGTATGGAATTTGGTTTTAATGTGTTGTATCTGCTTTTACTATCTCAGAGATAGAATTTACATCATCTGTAGAGATAGTCACCTGCTTCAACTTAATAATTAATTCCAAGCAAGCATAAAATCAGAATTCTTCATTTCATTTTTCTGAAAATACAAGCAGTCTAATTTTAAGAAATGATTTGTTTTTTAATTTAAAAATTTAGGCTGAGCGCAGTGGCTTATACCTGTAATCCTAGCACTCTGGGAGGACTGCTTGAGGCCAGGAGTTCAAATAGAAAAATTAGCCTGGCATGGTGGCTTGCACCTATAGTCCCAGCTACTCGGGATGAGGCAGGAACATCGCATGAGCCCAGGAGTTTGAGGTTGCAGTGAGCTATGATGATTCCACTGCACTTTAGTCCAGGTGGCAGAGCAAGGCTCTGTCTCCCAAAAAATAAAAAATTTAAATTTAAGCCAGGTATGGTGGCTCATTCCTGTAATCCCAGTACTTTGGGAGGCCTGAGGCGGGAAGATTGCTTCAAGGCCAGCAGTTCAAGACCAGCCTGGGCAACATAATGAAACCCCTTCTCTACAAAAAATAAGAAAAAATTAGCCAAGTGTGGCAGCATATACCTGTTGTCCCAGCTACTAGGGAGGCTGAGGCAGGAGGATCATTTGAGTCCAGGAGTTGGAGGCTACAGTGAGCTGTGATGATGGCACTGCACTCAAGCCTGGTGGACCGAGCAAGACCTTGTCTCTAAAAATATCTATATATAATTAAAAATTTAAATTTATTTACATGTAATAACATGTATTTAAAATTCAAAGGGTCTCTGTTCTTACCTCTAAAAGTTCTTAAGTCCCTATTCTTGGCTCTCAAACTCTTCTGCCTTTGCTTCTATTTTTTAGTCTTTGAAATACATACATATGTATATATAAATTCCTTTCTCTCCCTGGTTTCCATATATTTATTCCATCTTGGATTTCTGTAAGTGGGCTCTATTCATGTAAGTTTATTGGGCTTCTAAAGACTGCTAGCAAAGTTTTTTTGTTTTGTTTTGGTTTTGGTTTTGTTTAAGGTATAACTAGGAGGTTTGCTATCAGTTTATGTTTCCCATATCTTCATTTATTAATCAAATGGAGAAAGAAAAGGAAAGCTGGAGGGAAAAGTTTTTGAAAGAGAAAAAGGTTGGTCATTAAAATAATTTTAAAGAATTTTTAGTGCAATCGAAATTCATTTAGAGTTCAGTTTAAATTTGTTTCATATAATTCAATTAAAAAAACAACACATGGGTATAGCACTAAAACATTTCCATGTTAACAGAAGTGCTAAATATAGGCCGGGCACGATGGCTCACGCCTGTAATCCTAGCACTCTGGGAGGCCCAGGCGGGTAGATCGCTCAAGGTCAGGAGTTCTAAACCAGCCTGAGCAAGAGCGAAACCCCGTCTCTACTATAAATAGAAATTAATTGACCAACTAAAAATATATAGAAAAAAATCAGCCGGGCATGGTGGCGCATGCCTGTAGTCCCAGCTACTTGGGAGGCTGAGGCAGAAGGATTGCTTGAGCCCAGGAATTTGAGGTTGCTGTGAGCTAGGCTGACGCCACAGCACTCACTCTAGCCTGGGCAACAGAATGAGACTCTGTCTGAAAAAAAAAAAAAAAGAAGTGCTAAATATAGTATTAAAACAGCATGATATTAATATAGGATTTATACTGCAAAAAAGAAGAAATGAAGGGGAACCAGTAAGATAAAAGAGATTTAAGGGGGTGAGGAGAATTGAGGAGATGGTGGTTAAAGGACACAAAATTTCAGTTAGGAGGAATAAGTTCAAGAGATCGATTGCAAATTATGATTTTAGTTAATAACAATATATTGTATACTTGAAAATTACTAAGAGTAGATTTTTAGTGTTCTCACCCCACAAAAAATAAGTATGAGGTAATGCATGTTAAATAGCTTGATTTAGCCATTCTACCACGTATATATATATACATCATGTTTATGTAATCAAAGTGTTTGTACCCCCATAATGTTCTGAAATAAAAAAAACAAAGTTAAAAAACCATCATGTTATAAACGATACACACATATTTTTTATTAGTCAATTAAAATCAATACATAATAAAATAAAATTTTTAAAAAGAGACTTAAGAGGGTGGTGGTTACATGGGCAAGTTCACTTTGTGAAAATTCATTAGATTGAACACTTATCAAGCTATATACTTATTATGTACTTTTTAGTATGAATATTCTACTTCCATCAAAAGTTTACTAAAAAAGAGATATAAGAGACAGATCAACCTGATGTACCTGATGTATGGACCTAGATTCTAATAAAATGAGGCTTTCAAAAAAAGTCTTTATTTGCAGTTGGGAAATCTAAGTACTGGTATTTGATGACATGAAAGAATAAGAATAAGAATAAGCTTAAGAATAATAGTGCTGTGGTAGAGGTTTTTTCCTTTTTTTTAAGTCCTTTTACTTTAGAAATATAGGGAAGTACTTAATGGATGCAATGAAATGATATCTGGGATTGGCTTCAAAATAATCTAGTGGGGTGGATGGAACAAATAATGGGGATATAGATGAAAAAATTGATCACTTTGACACTTCTTAAAAGTGGATGATGGCTACATTGGGGTTCAGTATATTATTTTTCTACTTTTGTATATATTTGAAATTTTCTGCAACACAATTAAAATGTTCACACAAACCCACATATATAAAGTTAAATTGACACTTCACCATTTCCCATGCTTAATACTTTCTCACCATTCTTAAGTCATGTGGAGACAAGGAATCTGTTGGAAATTTTTCATTACTCTGTTTAGACGCAGGATGGCACTCTTTGAATAAGTAATTAGCCAAAGTTCACTCCCACTGAATGAGCTCCTTTCCAACGAGGCTACTTTGTAGGGTAGTTTATCTTAGTTGAGGAAAAAACTTTTCAGATAGTTTACATAGATGTTTAGTGCTCACACTTTTATTTTTTGTGCTGGCTGCACCTATCTACTTCCAGTTCTTGAAAAATTAAGGAAGATTAGGGTACAAAACAATTTAAAGTGTGATTTGATGCAAAAACAACTCTATGCTCACTTTTCTTATTTTTGATGTTTACAATTATTGCTATGAGGTTTAGCTACCTCTTATATTTTATACACATACATACATATGATTCATATTTATTTAAAATTATCAATGCCAACCACAGGACGTATTTCTACGTTTTTAATGGCATTTAGCCAAATAACGCTGATTAAGGTCAAGAGGAAAACTATTGACTCCGTGGACAGATGCTTTCCCCTTTCAACCCTCGAAGAAGAACTGGAGTAACTGTATTCTTGGACGTTCTCAGTCTGATTCATACCTTCTTTTAGCCAACTATTCATAGATTCACCAGAAGAATTACACCTACTACCTCCGGCGTAGGAAGAAAAAAAAAAATCAAATGGGCAATAATGTTAGGAGAAACTTGAAATTTAAGAGCCACTATTCAGAAAGATCATCCTCCCTACCCTCTTCCCTCCGGTCCAATTCCCCTTTCTGGTTCTGGCCATCGGAAATCGACTTGGCATTAACTAAGGACTGGAATTTCAAGGAGTCAGTTTTCCCCTGCCCCCAGCCTCGGAAACTCTTAAACAGCTCCCTACCCTGCACTCAACGGTAGAGACAGATAAATGATGCCGCAGATTACACCTCTGAAAGGCAACATTTGTCCTGAGCTATTTTCACATTTTTTCCTGTTTCCGATTTGTATGCCAGACTTTGTTTGCTTGCTTAGGACATGGAAAACTTATTGGCTTTCTCCGGGCAAATGAAAGTGAAAGTACTACATTGTAGCGGTATTTTATCCTTAAAGTCTGGACTGGCAGCTGGTGTGTATGTGGGTGAGGGGGGGAAGGGTGGGATTGGGAAACTTGAAGAACCAGTTTTGAGGTTTTGTTTGTTTATCTGGAGATCGCAGCAGGGTTCCTGTTTTTTCCTTCCTTTTTTGGGGAGGGGGTCTGACTTCCAGTTTATTTTCATTTGGGCAGTCATTGAAGTTTCATTCAATGTACTGACTTTTACAAAAAAAATACACTCCACTTGCAGCTTTTCCCGGTTGCTCTTTAAAACACCATCCAGTCTCACCCTCATCTGGAAATAATGCAAGCTTCTCTCTTCCCCCGCTCCCTCCTCCCCCACCTTTTTTTTTCTTTTAAAGCCCTACATAACCTGAAGTCGATAATCAGATGGAAAATGTGCTGGTCTTAGTTTACTTTAGTTTACTTTCCCTTTTGGTGCTTACCTTACTTGCTGAAGTATACATAAAACACACAGGAGTTTTGTGCACACTTAGCTACCGAGTCTTGAAGTCCGCCTGCTCCACTGATCTAAACTTTAAGTTTACTCAAAGGCACTCTTTATGTGCAAATTTTAACTTTTTTGTGTGTGTACTTAAAAAAAAATACACGGGGAATGACACTGGAGATTTTAACAGTAATATTAATCCCTCTAAAGTCATTCATCCTTTCCCTCCCCACTTCTTTTTTCCAAGAAACAACTAATAACAAACCAGGCTAGAATTTCTAAAAGAGCTAAGTTAGAGGAGGAGGAAAAGAGGCGGAGTGGGATAGGGGAGAGAGGTTAGAGGGGCCAGAATTTCTCTCATTCACTGGGTGGAAAAGTTGACATTGTCTAAGCCCTTCTGAATGGCTGGTAGTTGGTTACCCCGATTGTACCTCTACCTCCCCTCCCCCTCCACGTGACGACCCAGGACACATGCGCACCCGACGCAGCCCAGGCACATCTGCAGACTGACGTCAGTGTGCTCTGCCTCCGAGGAAAAGCTGCCAAAATTTTCTCCTGCTGCAATTCAAGTTGGCTGGGGGCCGGTAGTGAGATCTAGGGCTACTTCAACAAAACTTTGCTGCCCTTCCTGCTCCTCTTGTCTTCTTTTCTCTTGATACCTTTTGATGCTCTGCACATGTTATTTGCATAGCAAAGGCACTAAGCTGTCCAGGAAGAGAGGGCACCACTTCCACCCCCAATAAGTTTTTTTTCCCTTCTTTTCTTTCTTTTTCCCTTTCTTTTTTTTGGGGGGGGAGGGAGAGTGAGAGAGGGGGTTTGCAAAGGCAGCATCTCAGGGTGATAGCCTTGATGTATTGAAGGCATCTCTTACTCTGCCAAATCGGAAAGTCAGTTCTAAAGCCCGGGTTAGCCAGACTATAGGGTTTTATTCTGGCTGCAGAATAACTGGCTGGTGTGGCTTTTGCAAAGGGGGGCAAAAAAAAAAAAAAGTTAGAGAGGAGAGGGAGTACGTGAGTCGTCCAGTGCAATCTCTATTGTTTGAAACTTACTTTTTATCAGAATTTGAAGATGAAAACGGTAAGGAAGACTTCACAATATTCAATGAAACCTTTAAAAAAAAAAAAACAACAACTTGTGCTTTGCTTGTCTTCCGAATAACGCTTAGAAAACTTTTTGTGTGTGGGTCTGTGTGTGTGTGTGTGTGTGTGTGTGTGTGTTTATGGCAATGAGTGAGCTTGACTGAACTCATTTTACAGATAGAAATCTTTTTAACTCCAGACTAGTCGAGGGTTGTAGAATTCTGAGACTTGCAAGTATTTTATGATGCAAAAAAAAAAAATACGTTTATTATGTGAATATACAGTACATGTTTTGTGAAGTGGACTTGGTTATGGTTATTGTAGTCTTTTAACTAATCACCAAATAGTGATTGGGAAAGTAATAATGATGTGTGTGTTTTAAATTGATCTCCAGGTTTCTTTAAGAAAAGTCTTCTGCATTTTGTAGTTTCATATCAGTGTCTTAAGTGTTTAGACAAGTGCATATTTTATGCCTGGGCTCAGGGGGTAGCATTAATGTGCTAGCTGTAGCCCTGATGCTCTAGGATATGTTAAGCTCTTAATAGGCTAATCAAAGAGATGGAAGTGTGTGTTTTTTATTTACTTTTGGGTACTTGGGATGTGGTAGACTCATAACCCTCTGGAGCCTTGTTTATCAGGGTATGTCTTTATGTACGGTGTATGGGACCAAAGTTCAGGGATTGGGGAGGGGGAAACAAGAGTGCTGGAGGGGATACTGGAAAACCTGTCTCTGATAACGTGGGCTACAGTTCCTGTCTCTTTGATAATTTCGTTACTTGTACTAGAGGCAAAGAGTGAGAGATTGAGAAAGCGCACTGAGAGGGAACAAGAGAGTGAGTTTCTTACTCTTGTTTTTATTTGAGCTGCCGGTGCAACGCGTTTGGGCCAAATGCCAACTGTCTGGGTCACACGCGTTTTATCCAAATAGATTTAGCGCTGCTGTCTGGAAATGGGCTGCTGAATGTTAACTTTAGGATCAACTCAACCAGGGCAGCTCAGACTGTTACCCTCTGTCTGGGCTAAGTGGAATGGAGGGTGGGGGGAGTGAGGGTGTGCAAAGCAGAGAGGAAAAGAGAAATTGAACCATTTGCTTGGAACTTTTTAAAAAGACACTAAAGTGTGATTTTCAACATATTTTTTTATGTTCAGATTTTTTGGACTAATTTTTTTCTTTTTTCTTTCATTTTTAAGCTTATGTAGCCTGAAACTTTTAGATGTGGGAATGACAGTTCACAGAATTCATGACAGGAAAAGAAATGTAACATAAAATTGGTGTAGTTGAAGGAAATTAAGAAAATTAATTTTGGAGATAATTGTTATCCTGTGTTTCAGCAAAGTGGTAGTTGCAGTCTGTTTTGTATTAATTTAGTGCTTAAATTTAATCATTTGTGTTTTGGATTTTTGAAGAATAGTTTATAGAGGCAAGTAAGTTGATTTCAAACAAATCAAATTTATTCATTTGCCATAAATGGCTACAAATGAAATCTGTGTAGTGCTATTAATATTTTTGTGATTACCAAGAGGAAAAACCTCTAACCTCAAGAACTGAAATATTGTAATACTTTTCATATCTGGTTCCAGTACCTGTAAGATTAATTCCTGCTCTTGTCTACTCTTACCACTTCCTCTTTATTTCCTTAGCAACCACGAGTATATACTAGTGGTTTAAGATGGGCCTCTATGCCAAATCTTACCCTGTTTGTGACTTTAATGAGAAGAGAGTTAACATGTTAAGAGAGTTAACAGCATATTTGGAATATTTTGGGGGGGGACAGAATGAACGGGGAAGAGATGGATAAGCTCTCTTAGTTCTGTAAAAGACATCATTGATGATCAAGCTAATCTCAAGAGAAAAAGGTGTTTTCTGTTTTTCAGGAAAAGGTATAATACAGATAATGTATACTTACCTTGTTATTTGGAAAAAAAGTTCGGGGCTATATGTAATTTGGAGCTTGAGTTCTATAAATTGGTCTTGTTGAACCAATTTGGTCTTGGTTCATTTGCTTTTCTTGATAAGTTTTGAGTAATTTATATGTTTAATTACACCTTTCCATGGAAACCAATCTCACAAGTTTATCAATAATCTGGAAACCTTATAATTAGAGCCTAGTTGTATCTTTAGCATAGATAACTTGTTGAGAGAATAAATGGAAAATGAAATGAGAAGTTAGTTTTCACATATTAAATTAAATACCTGAAAGGGAGCATGGTATTTTTGCTTCTGCCATGGAGACCAAATCAACCTTAGATAAATAACTGAAGTAAGATGGATAAAGGACGTTAAGGGTGTTGTACATGTTCTTTAGCTTCATAATAATAAGTTCATGAGAGGAAATTATTGCCTTGGCTCCTCCCAGATCATTTGAGTGGGAAATAAAGATGATAGAGGAAAAAGACAAGTAATACCCTTTAACCAGGGCAGTCTACTGAGGGAATCAGTCTGATCTTTTTGCTGCTCAGCTAGTGTAGTTTTGGTCCATGAAAGCAGGTAAATGATCCCTTAACTTGACTGGTGCATTTATGTTAGGGAAAAAAGCATATGTGAAATCAAAGTAAAATGTATGTTTTGGTTCTATTTTCAAATTTGAAATAGCTGTAGGTACAATTATCATGATCTAAATACTTTTCTGTTTGCTTTAAAAGACAATATAACCTCATTGATTAACTCCATCATCATATCCAACTATTCCACATTTTTTAGGGAAAGAGGAACATGAAACTATTTTTGAAGGAAGGCCTTTAAAAAGTGATGTTTGATAATGGGGGGAGGAGGGCTAACATTTCGTTAGCCATTAAAATGAAACATGCAGACACTTTATATCATGTGCCATATAATTTAGTCTCTCAACAAATCTTTGTAAGGTGGATGTTGTTATCATGGCTCTACAGGTAAGGAAACAAATCCAGAGAATTTAAGTAACTTGGAGTCAGACCAGAACTCAAAGCTGTTGTGCTTTCCATAACAGCATAGTTTCTACTATGCAACTTAAAGGGTTAATGCGTTATGATTTCTAGTATAATTATGTAGTATTTTAATGTTAGCTTGAACTTCGAAAACTATATCTGGAAAAGTCAGAGCCTATGCATGTTTGTTTCTGGTGTCCAGATTAACCTCCCCAGCAGGTGTCAGGAAGTAGGTTCACCCATTCACTCTTGCTGTGTAGTTGACTAAGAGTGGTTAGATACATTAATTGTGTTGATTTTAGTTGCGCTCTAGCCAACTAATTTACTTAGTGTTAAGTGTCTTCACGGAGCACTGGAGGCTTGAGAGAAAGTAGGAAGTGAGCAAGAGAGTGAGAAAGGAGAAAGAAACTGAAATTTATTGAGTGTCTATGTACCAGATATTGTATCTAGTGGTGGAACCAAGACTGTAACTCTGGTTTATTTAACTTCAAAGCTCCTGCTCTTTCTACTGTGCACCAATGCCCTTTTTACTGCAAATCCTTAAATCATATGTTAGTTTCCTTCTGGCCAAATAGTTCCCTATTACTATTTCTCTCCATGCTACTGGCTTAGTTAATTTGGGCGTTTACAGGACAGTAGGTAAGAGTGAAGGTTACAAAACTGTAACAGTTCCAAAATTGAGAAGAACAGGAAATTTCTCAAGGGAGAAAAATAGTTATTCCCTAACCCCAGCCAACTATGTTGTAAATTTGTCATTAGTTTCAAAGCCCAGGAAAATAGGAGAAAAAAGGATGCTTCAGTACAAATCTATCACCACTAGGAAATTACCTTAAATATATTAATAATATATTCTTCTTTAAAAGAAGTTTACAATTTAAAGTATATAAGGGACTTATTTAATGTCAGGCATTATTACTCAAAACACTCCAGTGATTTGGAAACAATTAAAACAATGAGAATGAATGTTGTTCATGAAGCAACTATTATACTTTAATTTAATTTCTGGTCTGGAGTATGGAGACTGTATGTAAGTAGGTTGGAAACCAAGATAACTGAATTCTTTTTATTACTGTTATTGAATAATGATATGACTTAATCTCTTACAGATTTTTACCTGAGAAGGGATTTATAGTGCCTGCTGTCTTGCTTAAACCATTGTATAAGTAATTTTGAGATGAAACAATTGCTATATGTAAAGTTTTAAAAACTATTCATGTTAACCAATCAATACCATTTATGAATCTGACATTGGTTGTTATCAACTGCTATTGAAGCTTTAAATTGGAGTGCTTTAAGCTGAAAGTATGATATAATACAAAGAATTTAGACTTTAGATCCAGATAGCTTGTGTATAAATCTGGGATCTGCTGGGTTTTTAAAATTTTTTTAATTTTTTATTTTATTTTATTTCTTTTACCTATCTGACCTCTATGAGTTTTAGCTTCCATTTGCAAATTGGCAGCTGTATTAGTTCTCAATTACTGCATAACAAATTACCACAAATTTAGTGACTTAAAACAACACACATTATCTAACAGTTTCTTTGGGTCAGGAGTCCAGGCATGGATTAGCCATGTCCTCTGCTTTAGGGTATCATGAGACTGCAATCAAAGTGTTGGCAAGGATTGCGCCTCTGCAGAAGGCTTGACTGGGGAAGAATCTGCTTCTATGCTTAGAGATGAGTGAGCAAGATTCAGTTTCTTGCCTAATGTTGAAATGAGGGCCTCAGTTCCTTGTTGGTAACATCTGGAGGCTGTTCTCAATTCCTTGCTGTGCTTGCCTCTTCATATGGCAGCTTTCCCAATGAGGGAAAGAGTTGGCTAGTAAGATGGAAGTCAGAATATTTTGGAATCTAATCATGGAAGTAACATCCCCTCAATTCTATTGGTTAGAATCAAATTATTTGAGGGGAGGGTATTACATAGGGCATGAATATGAGGTAGCAGAATTATTGGGGTCATCAGAGTCTGCCTCAGGGGCCCTAATACTTCATATGAGTGTTGTGGAGATTACAAGAAGTAATCTATATTTAAAGTTCTTTATTTTTAGTCTGACCTTAAACTACCTTTCTGGATGTTATCTGTTAGTCTTTTGCACAGGAACCAAATGCGCTATTACTATTATTACTAATACCATTTACTATTTCTTGTTTTTTTTTTGTTTTTTTCTTGACTTTGTGGAGTTTGTGGAACACATTTCTTCTCTTTGTAATGATTACCTCCAACAATTTAATTTGTGAAATTAATCTTCCAGGACTTATCTCAAATGCTGCTTTTGTCATAGACATTCCTTGATCCATCCTTCTCTGACCCAGAAGTCATCTCCCTCATCTGATCTCCTGTAACACATTTCCATAACTTTATTATGGCATTTGCCTGCCTTGAATTTTTGCCTTATTTAAATTATGAGCTCCCTAAGGGCAAGGATTGTGTCTTAATCTTTTCTGTATCCCTTAATTCTTTTCTATATTCTTATGTTGGTATAGCGTCATCTTTTAAATATAGTAAGTCAATATTTGTTGATAATTGTATTAGTTTTTCCAAGGTTTAGCAGTTTAATGATTTATAAAGACAGATGAAAGGAATTTTAAATGGTTGTGGTTGTTTTGTATGTTGTAATAACCAATATTTTTAGCACCATAGGGAATGAAGTGTTCCACGTAAGTTAATTTTCCAGTTAACTACAAATACTCTTATCTATTTATTTATCTTTTTTTTTTTGAGACAGAGTCTCACTCTGTTGCTCATCCTGGAGTGCAATGGCACCAAATATTCTTTTACATGCTTAAAGTGATTTTATTTTGATTATTATTCATTCATTTACTCATCTATTTTTTAGACCAACAAATATGTAGTAAGCATTTATTATATGATAATTTCATATGTTAGAGATTCGGGATGAAAATCTTTCTAATATCTTTTGTGTGCTTCTCTAACTTAATAGTAATTTATCTTATTGGATGTATTTAATTTTTATTTCAGATTCAGGCATAGTATGAATGTCAGATATTGAGCTCTGACACAGTTATATATACAATAGGAACTATTAAACTATCTAAGAACCATTTGCCTCTACCCAAAATTATATTACTTTGGGGTTCTAAAACTACAAATTGGTTTTTTTTTTGGTCACTGTTTTGCTATATTATTGGCTAGTTTTTGGTTCCTTAGTTATTTTCTTCTAATCTTCTGTACACTGGAAAATCAGGTAGCCAATATGCTATTGTTCTGCATAAAGTATGAAGACACTGACTCCTGGTGAGGTTGTTAGCTGAAAGTAAAGTACATGAGATAGGACTTGAAATCTGTAGTGATACTTGAAATGAGGTTTTAAAAATTTCTTTTCTTTTCCGTTACATTCTAGGGAGTTGAAATTACCTTACATGAGTTGCTTTGTAAGTCATATAAGTCATATAAGATTTCCAGATAAAGTCAAGTGTAATAATAAATATGTTTTGATATTTTAGAAGTTTAATTTGATACAGACAAAAATGAGTTCTCTTAAAATTTAAAAGAATTATGATTTCACTGCAGATTCCTTCTTTGATTATTAAGTAGCTCTGTTGCTAACATCTCTTAAGTCTGTATTTAGACTATAAAGACCAGCAATGATCTAACTGAACTATATTAAGTTATTTTGTAGTTGTGTCTTTTGACAAGCATTCGGTGATAAATAGCAGATCTCTCCATTTAGGATATTTTTCAGTTAACTTAAATTTGTTTTTGTTTTTCTAGGTTAAAAATGGCCATACTATAATATCTAATTAGTCTAATGCTTTGCTTATGAAAATTTTTTCCATCATTATTTTTTCATTTTGGATTGAGAAAAATGAATCCAGATATAGAAGAAAGTACAGGATGTTGGAAAAAAGTTCCTGTTAAACAGTGAAACATCTAATAGCTAATTTGCAAGAAGTTTTAAAGAAATAAAATTGTTATGCTGCGATTTTGGTATGGTATTGACTCTATAGCACATAGGTAGCCCTCCAAAAAATCATCCAGTTTTCTAAATTATGGAAATTTTGTGGAAGACGTTGACCTGGATATTGAGCCTCATCATGGCTTCATCGGAATTTCGTAGTGACCACAGGCTTTCATACAGTTCTCAAGGTAGGATTTTTGCTTTTGAAACTGACAAGAAATATTGCTATTAATCGGATAAGAAAAGATTCTGAGTAGTTAGTGTGAACACTTTCTTTGGGATATGTAGTGATAGGAATGGAGGCCTAGTGTGTCAATTCAGTGCTGGTTTCATAAATGTTAAAGGCTCTAAGAGTCTGTTTAACACGTCCTACTAGTATTTAACATCCAGGGCATTTTAAGTTAGCCAGTCTTTCTTGGAAAATGATAGACCCCAGGCCCTCTTCTTCTTCTGAATACTAAGCTTTAATAGGCTCATTCATTGCTAGGGTTTATAGGAAAGACCATGTAAAAGAGTGAGAATTGTAAGTTCAACTTTTCAAATTCTAATTCTTATACTTTTAATCTATAGAATTGAACTTTATATTATAGAAATGATCTTAACAAAGAAGGTCCCAGGAGTAAATGTCATTTTGTTCTCCATGGACCAGTTTAATCCTTATAACACATTTTTTTTTTTTTTTTGGTGTTGATGAGCCAGATTTTCAAGAGTATTATACATTGATGTATATGTCTAGAAGTCCATGTGCAAAAAGTATGGCTCTCAAAGTAGATCAGTGAAGCCATGACATTCAGTATTAACTCTTATTTATAAGAAGTGAAATAAATAATGTCTTTCAATTTATTTCCATTAGGTTATGGTTTCATGGGAGTTTATATTTGTGGGTAAACTCCATGTACAGACAATGAGGCAATAGGCAGACATTTGGTTTCCCTTAGTGGTAAACCTAGCTAAAGGAAGGTATGGCTAAGAAATTAGATGGGTAATATTTAGTACATCTAAGTGAGGAAAATGTGTTTAATAGTTGTTTGAATTTTTAGTTAATCTTATATTTTTAATAGTTTTATTAAGATGTACATATCATTAAAGTATATAATTCAGTGGTTTTTAGTATTTTCAGTGTTGTATAACCATCACCATAATCAATTTTGGAACATATTCATCACTCCAAAAAGAAACCCTGTGCCCATTAGCAGTCACTCCCAAATTCCCTCCAAACTCTCACTCCCAGCTACAGGTAACCTCTAAACCTCTGAACTTCTGTCTCTAGAGATTTGCTTATTCTGGATATTTCATATAAATGAAATCATATGTGGTCTTTTGTGACTGGTTCCTTTTACTTAGCGTAATGTTTTAAATGTTAGACAATGAACTTTGATTATGAAGGCAGTTGTTATGAAGGCTCATTCATGTCATGGCTTGCATCAGTACTGCATTCCTTTTTATTGCAAAATATTTCATTGTGTGAATATACCACATTTTATCAATTCATGAATTGATGGAAATCTGGGATTCCTTTAGGCTATTTTTAGAGACAGGGTCTTGCTTTGTCACCCAGGCTGGGGTGCAGTGATATCATAGCTCACTGCAGCCTTGGAGTCCTGGGCTTAAGCAGTACTCCTGCCTCAGCTTCCCAAAATGCTGGGATTACAGGCATAAGCCATTGCACCTGGCTGATTTTTGGCTACTTTTCGTAATTCTGGTAAGAACATTCACATACAGGTTTTTATGTGGATGTGTGTTTTCATTTCTGTTGTATGTATAACTGAGAGTGGAATTTCTGGATTATATGGTAACTCCATGTTTAACATTTTGAGGAACTGTCAGACTGTTTTTCAAAGTGGCTGCAGCATTTTACATTCTCACTGATGAATTTTTTTTAAAATAATAATTTGTAAAAGGCTGTAAAGCTTCTCTTTTGGATAACTTTCAAAAACAGATTTTATCTGAGCTAATAAACTCTTTTCTTTACATATGTGTGCTTTTCATTGTTTTTTATTTCAATGTAAAATTTTCATACTTCCTGTAGAATTTTAGTTCTTAGAATCCATGTTTTTAAAATTAAATTTTAAACAAAATTACTTTTGCAAGTAATTTTAAACTAATTGTAACTTAATTAATCTTTAAATTTTAAACTTTTACTCTTTCATTTTTATTTAATATAACATTTTTTGTACATACCTCGCATATAATGATGCAGAGTTTTAACTGACATAGTTGTTTATATTGCTTCTTCTTTGTTCTGTTAAATTTTTTTTCTTTCATTTTTTTTTTCTGGATTCTCTGCCTTCTGATTACAAAGAGGAATTCCTGACTTATCTTGAACACTACCAGCTAACTATTCCAATAAGGGTTGATCAAAATGGAGCGTTTCTCAGCTTTACTGTGAAAAATGATAAACACTCACGGAGAAGACGGAGTATGGACCCTATTGATCCACAGCAGGCAGTATCTAAGTTATTTTTTAAACTTTCAGCCTATGGCAAGCATTTTCATCTAAACTTGACTCTCAATACAGATTTTGTGTCCAAATATTTTACAGTAGAATATTGGGGTAAAGATGGACCCCAGTGGAAACATGATTTTTTAGACAACTGTCATTACACAGGATATTTGCAAGATCAACGTAGTACAACTAAAGTGGCTTTAAGCAACTGTATTGGGTTGGTAAGTAGATGTTATACTTTTAAATTTCTGATGGGAAAATAAGTTCACAATGTAAATGTCTTTCCTCAGATTAAAAAACATATATAGGTGGTTTAAGTAGGAAGTAATAGTCTAAATTTTTTTTGCTCTTTCTGCTGCTTTTGCTTCTGATCATTTTTTTCATAACGTTTGTATTGTCTTTTCAAAGAACAGCTTTTAAATCTATTATTAGTAGAGAAATGAATGAAACTTGAGGTTTCTTTTTAGACTTAAGTTTTTCTGTTCCAATAAGTATCTTTTATGAATAAACAAAACTCAGTCATTTATGAAGAGTTTCACGGGGTGTTTGTATATATGTGTGTATTATGGCAGGAAACCACGACACTGATATTCTCTTTAGGTTTCTTTCTCTAAATCCCTTTTTCTGGTAGGTAACATAGCTTAAAATTACTTATGACTTACTTATGGTTACAAGTTCTTGAAGAAAAATCTTTTATACCAATATCTATGAAATAATTTTTCCATACATTTATATGAAGATTGATGATAAATCTTTTTTACTTAGAAAGTTGGGTTTAGGAGTACAGGGTTTATGTTAGGCAATTTTTTTATTTTTAAGACAGGGTCTCATTCTGTTGGCCTGGGTAGAGTGCAATGGCATGATCATAGCTCACTGTAACCTCAAACTCCTGGCCTCAAGTGATCCTCTTGCCTCAGCCTCCTGCCTTAGCCTCCTGAGTAGCTGAGCCACACACCACCATGCCTGGCTAATTTTTCTATTTTTTGTAGAGATGGATCTCTTGCTCAGGCTGGTCGCAAACTCCTTACCTCAAGTGATCCCCTGCCTCGGCCACCCAGAGTGCTAAAATTACAGGTGTGAGCCAGAGCACCTGGTCTATGTTAGGCATTTGAGTCCATTCTAGTCTCATGGTAAATACACAGTTCAAAGTTCCACATAATGATTGTAGAACAAAGCATATTCCCATACTTCCTCTTGAGCATTTATTCTGTTCAGGCTGATGTAGATACATTAAAGCTTTATCTGGGGGTGGGCTTGGTAGCTCACACCTGTAATTCTAGCACTTTGGGAGGCCAAGGCAGGAGAGTCGCTCGAGGTTAGGAGTTCAAGACCAGCCTGAGCAAGAGTGACACCCCCATCTTTACTAAAAATAGAAAGAAATTAACTGAACGACTAAAAATATATAGAAAAAGTTAGCCCGGCATGGTGGGCTAGCTACTTGGGAGGCTAAGGCAGAAGGATTGCTTAAACTCAGGAGTTTGAGGTTGCTGTGAGCTAGGTTGACACCACAGCACTCTAGCCTGGCAACAGAGCAAGACTCTGTCTCCAAAAAAAAAAGCTTTATATGAGTAAAAGGGCACAAATATTTTGATGTCCAAGGCATATTTTCAGAAAATGTTTTTCTTCCTTATTGCAGTATGCCCACATTCTTATTTATACTTCAGTATAAAATAACTACATAACCAGAGTTGGGTTTAAATGCATTTTAAATTGGAAGGAGCTATCAAGAACTACACAATGGGGAAAAATTTTCACTATAGGTGTATGTAAGAATTTGCCCAAATTGTCCATTTTCTGTAACTGTTAATTAAAATGAACTAAAATAATTAGATTTTAAGGTTTAGGTTTAATTCCTATAAATAGACATATTGAGTACATTTATTGTTAGTTTCTCTATAAGCAATGTTTGGACTTTATATAAAAAGCAGATTTACCTTTTTGAATAAAATTATCCAAAATAAATGTGTTCTAAAACTTCTCATATGTTAAAATGACATGCTGTTAATTGTCATAGAAAAATACTTTTCATAGCCATTTACTAATACTTTTCCTAGTCGTTGACTTTTCCTAGCTTTTACATTTGGCATTAACATTAATTATGACATTGCTAGTTTTAACAGGGTGATGAAATAAGGAAATTCGATATTTAGAAAAAAACAAAACAAAACAAATTCCATTGTAGGATATGAGGGAAGAGGGGTGATTGTAGATACGAAGATGAGTTAGAACATGTAGGGGACGATGAGGGCCTATACAAAGACTATGGCATTGGGAATGGAGAAGATAGAATGAATTATGAACCACATTTTAGTGAGAAAATTTAGAGGATTTGTGTCCTATTAATCTTTTCTTCCCTGGCATATAACAAGACAGGTAGTAAATAATTGGTATTTAATAACATTTTTAAAAAATGAAATAGAATTGAGCTGGGTATTAGATGAGGAGAAAAAGTATAATAATTGAAGATGGCTGAGATTTCTTGTTTGGATGAAGGTGTGTATGAGTGTTACTTGTTGAGAAGGAATGCCAGAAGAGTGTTGGATTGGAGAGGAAAATGATACAGTAAGTGTGAAGAATTGAAGAAATAAACGTTAGAGATGCCTAGTGGCATTTGGGAAATATAACTATGAAATTTAGAAAAAATTCAATTATGGAAACAAGTAACTTGAGGGTCATTAACATAGATAGGTGACTGTTTATGAAATTGTGAAACATGCTGTTTGATGAGTCAAAAATGAGAATAAGGTTGAAAATGAAGGAGATGGCAGAGTATCACCCGTCTATTCTTCATCCTCGTTGAGACTATCTCTTCTCTTTCCTTCTGTTAATACCTTTCTGTTTTACTTTGTTTTTTACTGAAACTGCATGGTCCATGTTATTAATAACTAAGTTTGATAACTTGGTAAGATGTGGTCTGCCAGGTTTGTCCACTGAAGTTACTATTTTTCCCTTGGCAATTAATAAGGAATTTGTGAACAGATATTTTGAGACTGTGTAAATACCCTGTTCCTTATCACATTTTTACACACCAGTTTTAGTAACTGTTACCATCATTCTTAATTTGTATTATGTTACACTTTTAATCAAATGGAATATGTAAACAAATTTTTTAAAAATCCCACTTTTCAAAGGCTACTTTTAATGAATTCTGTTTTTAATTGTTCTGTATAAATTAGTTTTCAATGCAGAGATCATAAGTATTTTCTAATCATATTTCCTCACTCATAGTTTTAATGTTACAACCCTTGCACCATTGAAGGGACAAAGTTCCTAACATTGTAGCCTACCGCTTCCAAATAATATCACATTTTGGTTTGCTTTATATTTGGACCATGGTGTTTTTATCCAAGTTTTTCTGTGTGTGTGTGTGTAGTTTCTAATTTTTTTTGTGTGTGGAGTTTCTAATTAATTTTATTTTTTTTCTTATTGAAAAACTACATTATTTCTTTATTAAGTGACCAGTATTACCCAGATCCTTAGTCCTTAGTCCTTAGTCCAATGTATTGCTTTGAATACATTCCATTCCTTTTTGGAGGCAGTTTGTATGGAATTTACCAGTTAATTAATTTCTTAAGCTACTGCACATCTCTCATTTCCTAGTTTAGTTTCACATGTTCCTCTTTCTGAGTTGACATCCTGATTTTGTTGGAGAACATCTTCAAGTAATTACCCCATATAGGTGCCTGGGAAGTAAAATTTCTGAGTCTTTGCCTATTTGAAAGTGACTTTATGTTGCCTTCATGTATGGTTAATAATTTAGCCGAATGTGGAATTCTAGGTTCAAAGATAATTTTCTTTAAGAACCATTGATGGTGGAATTGAGAAAGAAAATATATGTGACATCAAATTTATCTATATGGTTTTGTATCTTTAAAAAAGGAAAAAGATTTAGAGTTCTAAAAAATTATCATTGATTCATTTTAAGTGACAAGTACAAGTCTGCTGTTAGTCTGATTTTTGTCCTTTTATTATTTAAAAAATTTTTAATTAAAAAAATTTTTTCCTCAATGAAAGTATGTTCTTCTCTTTATCTTTCTTGTTTCAGGAATTTTATAATGTGGTTAGGTATGGGTATTCTTGCCTTCTCCCTGCTTGGTTTTTCTTTTTATTTCTTATTCTTTTATTGCCTGCAGAAGTTTCTCCTGTGGAATTTTTTCTCTTTCCCTTTCCCTTACCCTTCCCTTCCCTTTCCTTTCCTCTCTTTCTTTCCCTCCCTCCCTCTCTTCCTTCCTTCCTTCCTTCTCTCTCTCTTTCTCTGTTTTTCTCCCTGCTTGGTTTTTCATGGGTGCTTTTACTTTAAAGAACTTCCTTAAGCTTAGAGAAATTTAAAAAATTATTTCCTTAATAATTTTATGTCCTTATTTTTTTCTTCCACCTGCTTTTTCTTTCCAGAATTGGTTGTCTGCTTCTCATATCTTTTTCTCTTTTTCCATTATTTTCTTTTTTGTTCTAAATTGTGTGAGATTTTCCCCATTTTGCCTTCTTTTCCTTCAACTGATTTAAAAATCACAGCAGTCATATTTCTATTAATAATTTTCAAGAGATCTTTCTTTTAAAAGCTTTCCTTACATTCTGTTCTTATTTCATGAAAAATGATTTTCTTCAATCTCTCTGAAGATACCAAAGACCATACGGCTACTTAAAAGCCCAGTGACCCCATGAAACTTTTTATTTATTTAGGTCCACAGCTGCCTTTCTCCCGTTTCCATTATTCATTTATTCATTCTTTCTTTCACTAAAAACTTGTAAGTACTTTCCATTACTCTTGTAGATGCTAGAAGCAAAACAGAAAACAAAAGAAAAATCCCTGTTATCACATAGCTTGTATTCTAGTGGAGTAGACACACAGTAAGATAAACAAATAAAAATCATGATATGTTGGATAGTGATAAGTGCTAAGGAAGAAAAAATATTGAGCAAAGACTTTAAGGGAAAGGAGGCAGAAAATGCTGGCATCTGAGGGCTAAGATTTTCAGGTAGAAATTTCCAAGTATAAAGATATAATCTAAGAGTATTTGAGGAACAGCAAGGAGGCCACTATGGCTACAGCTAAGTAAAAGAGGAAGAGTAATGGAAGTTGAGGTCAGAAGGGAACAGGGGGCCAGATGTAATGTTATAGAGCTGTGGTCCCGAACCTCAGGTACCTGCCTGTGGCCTATTACGATGTGGGCTGCACAGCAGGAGGCTGAGAAAGGAAAGCTTCATCTGTATTTACAGCAGCTCCTTGTCACTCACACCACTGCATAAGCTCTGCCTCCTGTCAGATCAGTGGGGGCATTAGATTCTCATAGGATTGCGAACCCTACTGTAAACTGTGCGTGCAAGGGATCTAGGTTGCCCAGTCCTTATGAGAATCTAATACCTGATGATCTGAGGTGGAGCTGAGGCAGTGATGCTAGTGCTGGGGAGTGGCTGCAAATACAGATTATCATTAGCAGGGATGTTTGACTGCACAGTAAATGTAATACGCTTGAATCATCCTGAAACCATACCCACCACTTCCCATCCCACTCCATGGAAAAGTTGTCTTCCGTGAAACTGGTCCCTGCTGCCAAAAAGGTCAGGGACCTCTGTTACAGAGGACAAGGTATAAAACCAGTGATAATTCTAAACTTGAGCCATGAGTAACTAGCAGAATCTGGCAGGTATCAACTGAGATGAGGAAGACTCAGGAATTAACTAAGATGGAAAATCTGTTGGAGAAGTAGATTGGAGGGTGTATATCATGAGTTCAGTTGAACATATTAAACTTGAGATGTTGTATAGGACATTCGATATGCCTGTCTGGAGTCAAGAGGAGAGATAAGAATTACAGAGTTATAAATTTTGGAGTCATCAATATGTAGATGACATTTAAAGTCAGGGGATGGTATGAAATTGCTTTGAAGGGAGCACAGATAGAATAGAGGAGAGGTCTAAGGACTGAGCCTTTGGGCATTCCAAGAGGTCAGGGAGGTCAGAGAGAGGTGGAGGAATAAACAAAGAAGAAAGTAGTAAGAAAGTTGAAGGCAAACGTCCCAGAAGCCAAGAGAAGGAAATATTTCAAGAGGAAAATGCTGCTGATGAGTCAACATAAGGACTGAAAACTGATCATTGAGTTTTATCAATGAGGAGGTTATTGGAGACATTGCCAAAGCAGTTTTGGTGAAGTTGCGGTGGGGTTTGGAGGAGGCAAAGACCTGATTGGAGTAGGTTTAAGAGGGAGTGGGAGAAGAGAAAAGATATACGTATAGACAGTTATTTCAAGGACTTTTGGAAAAGCAAGAAGTTGTCAATAGCTGCTGGCAGATGTGGGGTCAGAGGAGGTTTTGGGTGTTTTTACTTTTGCTTTGTTTGATAAAGATGGGAATGATTATTATATAGAGACTGGAAATTGCTTGAGTGAAGTCATTGGTAGGTGAGAAAGGATGGAATCATCTGCACAAACGGAATAATTATCCTTAGCTAGAATAGATAATTCATCCATAATAATAGGAAAAAATAGATTATATGGACATGAGATGAAGGTGGGTGGGTATTTTATGGTTTTAGAAGTTTGTAGGAGATTGTACAATGTTGTCAATTGGAAGGGAATAAAGAAAGAGGAGGTTTTAGAGAATTAGGAGGAGAGGAGACAACATGAACTATTTATCCAGGAGAATGGGATACTGAATGAACTAGAGAAATACAGTATAATTTCTTTGAAGCTAAATTAAGGATGCAGTTGAAATTAGGGATGATGAATTTAAAGTGAGACCAGTCAGCATGTTGATGTATTTTTCTCTGGCTATAATGCAGCTGCAAAGGTGCAGGGCCGAGCAAAGTTAAATTTGGTTAGGGTTATGGTTTAGCCAAGTGAAGTCAATGAAGTGAGAAAGGGGCAAAGGAATTGAAGGTGGCATTGAAGCTGGGTTAGGGAAGTAAGAACATGAGGTGAGTAAAGGACAGTCAAAGGGCGATAGAATGAATGGATTGTGGGGCCCGGTGGGGGTAAAAAGACTATCTCTTGGAATTGGGATACAGAGGAACAGTACTGGAAAGATAGAAGAATGGGATACTTGAAATCGAGATTATGGAAGTTTCCAGATATTGATAATGCCAAACTCTAGGATTGGACCATGGCCATGAGTGTCATAAAGTGAAGCACAAGATATGTGAAGGACAGGAAGTCAAGGAATTGAGAAGTCAGGGGTTGAAGGGACTCTCTCTGCCAGTAGTTCTTAACCTAGATACATGAATGGAATTCAGGGAGTTTGTGAACTAGAATGGGAAAAAATATTACATCTTTATCTTTGCTAATTCTTAGCTGAAATTTAACATTTCCTTCAATGATAAATACAGGTAACAAACCAATATAGTAATAGCAGTACCTATGACTTTGTCCCTGATAGAAACCACAGATACTTTCATATCATGTTACAGTTTTTGAGTGTTTATTTATTTTTAACATACCAAATTTATCTGGATATTTCAGTGTTTTTTAAAATATTATTTTTATTCATCACTATTGTGAAATTGTGGTAGTTATTAGAGCTGCTGAAGATTTCTTTTAAGAGATGGGATCTCATTCTGTCACCCGGGCTGGATGAAGTTTAGTGGCATGTTCGTAGGTCACTGCAACCTCCAACTCCTGGGCTTAAGCAATCCTCCTGCCTCAGTTCCAGAGTAGCTGGGACGGTAGGTGCGCATCACCAAGTCCAGCTAATTTTAAAGTTTTTTTGTAGAGATAGGTCTTGCTGTGTTGCCCAGGCTGGTCTGAAACCTCTGGGCTCAAGTGATCCTCCCACCTCGGCCTCCCAAAGTACTGGGATTACATATGTGAGCCACTGCACCTGGCCTTGAAGATCTTAAAGTATTACAAAAAGTCTTATTATATTTTAAAAATATTTTTATAACTGTATTTCACTATAATTGGTTTTACTTATAATGCTACATATTTTTTCTGCATAAAATATTTTGAGAAGCAGTCCATAGGTTTCACACCTAGACTTCCAAAGGGATTGATATAAGAAGATATTGAAATCAATGGAAGGGTATGCAGAGAGTGACAGTGATCTAGAAGCTAATATCTTTAAGGAGTGAGGGGGAATGACTTGGAAGGAAAAAGAAAAAAATAGATTATATGGATATGGGGAGAAGATTATGGCATGAGGTTCAAAGCTGGTGTTTTGTTTTTTTGAGGAGGAAGAGAGAATTGTTTAGAAATGGCAGTGAGTTTCAAGAATACTTACTCAACCTCTGGGTCCAATGGGAGGCATGCAGAAGAGAAAGCAGCTGCTATTTCCAGAGAACTACAGGGAGGAGTGTCACTGGGGGAGATTCAGGTTTTTGTTAGAGCAAGATGAAGTGATCTTCACAGATGAAGCTGTAGGAGATTTTGTTGATAATTGACCCATGACTTCAAGAGGGCACAGAAGTGTTTTAAATGATGGGGAGCAGTAGGAGATGGCATCAGAAAACATGATATGCTTATGTAACCATATGGGGATTAGAATTTTGGAGATGAAGCTTGGGTTTTTAGGAGTTGATATTTCAGGGAAAGAGGGGGAATGACAAGATTAGTCCTGAGGCAGATAGGGTAAAGATGAATGAGGATGCTAAGGGAATAAGAGCAGGGCTCTTGCCAGGCATGCACAGATTTCTGGGACTTGCACTCAACTCAGATCCTCCATCATCTGATTTTTAGCCCCTTTCTCATCTCATAGTCATTCTCCCATTCCCTCCCTTCAGTCATTGTAGCTCCTAGCTGTTTCTCAAATGCTATTAATATAAGCACACTCCTACCTCGTTGCCTTTGCCTTTGCATTTGCTGTTCCCCCTATCTGGTCTGCTCTTTGCCAAGCTATTTATTTGGCTTGTTCAGTTTGTTCAGTTTTCTCTTCAAATATCACCTTATTAAAGAGGATGTTCCCAACCATTCAAAATAGTTGGTGTAATTCCCTTACTACTAATTACTCTCTGTCCTCTTCTGGTGCTTTTTGTTTTTTGTGTGTTTTTTTTTTTTATCTTAACATTTATCACTACCTGATTGATCATTTATCTAATTAATTAATTAATATCTAGCTCCTCCCACCAGAATGTTAGCACCATGATAGAGCTGGAATTTTGGTTCACTATTGTATTCCTACAACCTTGTATGATATTGCCATGTGATAGGTACTCAGCATATTTGGTGAAGTGAATAAATAAAGTCAGAAACAGCATTTAGAGGATAAGAGAATTATAGAATAGTAGAAAGAGTCCAGGTTACAAAGTCAATCAAACGAGTTTGTTATTTAACTTTGCTTCATCCCAGTTTTTCATCTACAAAGTAGAGCTGATAGTGTATTTAACTTCAAAGAGCTATTAAGATTAAATGAGATAATGTGTGTAAACATTTTACAGAATACCTAATATGTAAAAACCTCTGGATTGCCCTTCCAGAGTCTTTCTATTGAAATTAGAGATTTTGTTTACTTACCAGGCTTTTGACTCCATTTTTCTTCAGCAACCCGAGTTTCTTGTCTGGAACCTTTCAACTTTCTTCTGTTCACAGACCAGCATGACTTTAGAGCCCTGGCCTTTGTGGGCAGTACTGTAGACTCTGCTTTCTACACTTACCTCTTATCAAAACTTACACTTGTCCCCTTTCTGTAGGAACTGTGCTCAATTTTCTAGTACATTGTTAATCTCCTGATAAAAGTAATTCATGCTCAGGTATTAGATTTTGTTAATGGCATATTATATCATTTCTGCTAGTATTTGCATTTAATATGGGGGCTATTATCCTTAAACTGAAGCAAAAAATGGTGAAAATAATGTGAAATGACTAAGTGCTGCTTTTTTTTTTTTTGCATTCCTCAGCTCATTTCAAGTAGGTGACTGCCAACCTCATCTATAAATTAGAGCAACTCTGATTATTCCTTTTTGTTCTTTCCAAGCATGAGGTACTTAACATGAATTTCCCTAAACAGAATCATAGAGGTTTAGAATTCAAGGGACTTTAGAGATTATCTAGACCAGAGATTTTCAACTTTTTAAGCAGCAAAACCCTTTTCTTAAATGAAATGTTATGTGGAAACTTAATATATAGATTAATAAAAGCACAGCTGATTCCTAAACCCAGAAATCCAAGCCATGTAGGTCTCCCTTTGTTGTCTGGGGCAATCCCCTGAGGGCACTTCCATGGAACCCTTAGGGCTCCCCAGAGTGCTGTTTTAAAAACCACTAATTTAGAACAACCCTTTCATTTTTCCAGCTGAGGAAATACGTCCAGAGAGTTTATATTTTATCCGGTGTTACAGGATAAATTAGTTGGCTTAAGAGCAGTCCTCACATGTGCTATACTTAGGAAAACACTGTTAGACAAGAGTGGAAGTTCTTATTTCTGATGTAGATAACTTTTACCATCTCATTTTTTTTCATCAGCAGACTTTTGTTTGTTCCTATTACATACAAGACAGTTTCTATGGCTATAACTGATACCAAGAAATATAAGACATAACCCTTTGCCTTAAGAAAGCAAATAGTCTAGTTGGGAAGATAAAGCATGCAGTTGAAAAGTTATTCCAAATTTAAATAAGACCTCAAGACTTGACATGTAACAAAACAGTATGGATTTATTTATTTATTTATTAATAGAGATGGTCTTGCTCTGTCACTCAGGCTGGAGTGCAGTGGCCCCATCATAGCTCACTGCAGCCTTGAACTCCTGGGTTCAGTGATCCTCCCACCTCAGCCTCTTGAGCAGCTGGGACTGCAGGCATGTGCACCACCATGCCCGGCTAATTTTTTAAAAAAATTTTTTGTAGAGATGGGGTCTTGCTATGTTGCCTAGGCTGTCCTAAACTCCTGGCCTCCAGTGATCCTCCTACCTCAGTCTCCCAAAGTGTTGGGATTATAGGCATGAGCCAGTGTGCCTGGCCACAAAATAGTGTAACAGCGTAGAATGAATTGAAAATGCTACAGTAGTTAGTGCTATTGGAGCTCAGAGGAGGGTGAAAGTACTCCATTTGACCATAGGTTTTAAAGAAGAGGCATGATTGAGCTGAGTAGGACTTGGCTAAGTAAATAGGTTTGAGGTGATATAATACTGTGAATAAGAGCAGAGCCTTAATTGAATTCTAGCACCTTCACTTACCTCTTAACCTCTGAGCCTGTTACTTCATCTGCAAAATGGGGATGTAAGGAGTGTATTTTAATTGAGAACATAATGATTAGTGTAACATAAACCTCAAAATGTTAGTGGTTTATCACAATAGAAGTTCATTTCTCCCTTATATCAGTGTCTGTTATTCATCAGACAGCTTTGTAAGAGGTCACTCAGAGACACAGGTTCTTTCTGTTTTTTTTTTTTCTTTTTTCTTTTTTTTGAGACAGAGTCTCACTCTGTTGCCTGGGCTAGAGTGCCGTGGCATCAGCCTAGCTCACAGCATCCTCAAACTCCTGGCCTCAGGTGATCCTTCTGCCTCAGCCTCCCGAGTAGCTGGGACTACAGGCATGCGCCACCATGCCCGGCTAATTTTTTCTATATATTTTTAGTTGGCCAATTAATTTCTTTCTATTTTTTAGTAAAGACGGGGTCTCGCTCTTGCTCAGGCTGGTTTTGAACTCCTGACCTTGAGCGATCCGCCCGCCTCGGCCTCCCAGAGTTCTAGGAGTACAGGCGTGAGCCACCGCGCCCGGCCTATTTATTAACATTTTTATCCATCATATATATATATAACATATTACTGTAGTTACGTGTACGTAATTAATAAAAATATGCATGTGTGTATATATATGTGTGTGTATATATATATATATATATATATATATATATAAGCACCTGCTCAAAATTTTTTCCAAATGGCAGTATACAACCAAAACATGCTCTAGATGACCTCTCTCATGAGGGCACTGTATTTTCTTCCATAAATTTTAAGACTGTGTTGGCAATATGTCCCTCACATTTACTTTGCAATCAATGAAAAACCAAGATATTCTTCACTTAAACTTACGTTAAGCCGGCCGGGCGCGATGGCTCACACCTGTAATCCTAGCACTCTGGGAGGCTGAGGGGGGTGGATCGCTCAAGGTCAGGAGTTCGAAACCAGCCTGAGCAAGAGCGAGACCCCATCTCTACTATAAATAGAAAGAAATTAATTGGCCAACTAAAAATATATAGAAAAAATTAGCCGAGCATAGTGGCACATGCCTGTAGTCCCAGGTACTCGGGAGGCTGAGGCAGAAGGATCACTTGAGCCCAGGAGTTTGAGGTTGCTGTGAGCCAGGCTGATGCCACGGCACTCTAGCCCAGGCAACAGAGTGAGACTCTGTCTTTA
>CAUYRT010088350.1:0-16229 GCA_963574885.1 Lepilemur ruficaudatus
GCGAGACCCCCCCCCCGTCTCTACTAAAAATAGAAAAAAATTAATTGGCCAACTAAAAATATATAGAAAAATTAGCTGGGCATGGTGGCGCATGCCTGTAGTCCCAGCTGCCAGGGAGGCTGAGGCAGAAGGATTGCTTGAGCCCAGGAGTTTAAAGTTGCTGTGAGCTAGGCTGATGCCATGGCACTGTAGCCCCAAGCAAGAGTTAGACTCTGTCTCAAAAAAAAAAAAGAAAAAAGAACCTACCCTGACAGTGTCTAACAATGCTACTTTACATTTATATGGTTCTATTAGACTGATGTCTCAATTGGCTTATCCTTATGCCAAAAATAAGAACAAAATTTGCTGTCAGCATTTGTCAAGCCATTCCACTGTGCGGATCACTCAGTGGTGGTACGAAAGGAAGTATCAAGTAAAGATGTGAAAACAGAGCAGTGGCTAAGAGTCATGTTTGAGTCTCAGCTCTGCCGCTAATTATTCCTCCACTTTAAATTGTGAACGAGAGCTGGACCACAAAGGAAAGTTCCTTAGCGTCTCTGGATCTCAACTTGGTCATTTGTGAAATGTGCTCTTCCAGTTCTGCAAGAAGGTCCACCTTTCACACACTGACCAATACAGCAAAGTCCAAATTCCACAGAGCACCCAGCGTATCCTCTGTACGATTACTCATGCATCCTTTATCTCCACATTTTAACATCTTCATTTACTTGGAAACACTAAGCTACTTAACAATTGGAAAGTCAACCATGTCCCTGTATGTAACTGATTTTTTTTTTCTTTCTTTTAAACAGGTGAAGGTGCTGAGCTATAAACACGCAGAGTATATATTAGTCTGCACAGCTAAAAGTAGTCATGGATAACTACAAGCCCTGTTCTTGCCTAATAACAAGTTTCTTTTAATCCAGTCTACTAACACTTTATATGCACTGGTTGGACACAGAGAGACACAGAATAAAGATAACACGTGAGGACTATCTACAAAGATTTATTGTCTATTTACAGAAAAATGAAAGCATGCATGTCATTAAACAAATAAAATGCTTTTTATTGCAATGCAGTACACATTTGTCATTTTTTAAAACGCCATATCATAGAAACAAGACACAGAGGTATTTACAAGTATCTTGTTGAGAATCCTTTTAAAAGAGTTAAACACTCATCATTCGAGGTGCAATACTCATCGACATAAGTTCCTGAAACAGCAGTTTGCACGCATAAGGCATTCGCACCAAAGAAATCTGAAAAGAAAAATTACAAAGAGTAATTCAGAACTGCTGCAAAGTGACCCCACTCTCCACCCCAGAACAAGGTGAAGATGGGCTACTGCAGATGATGAACAAGACATATAAATACACGGGCTGGGAACACTCATCCGGCCGCCTCGGCTCACGGTGGCTCCTTCTCCTCCAGGCTTTGGTATTTTACCCTTTCTGCCAGACATATCCACCCCCAATGAAAAGGTTTAAGAAGAACTCTTTGTTTACACAATTCTTTGTATAAGGCCATCATCCAAAAGATGAAGAGCTTAGAGAAATTACCACACTAAAGCTTACACTGCTGTTCAGAAAAATCAAATCCTCTCTTTTCTCAGTTACAATGCGAGTCTCAGAGAGGCATGCTATCAAAATTGTGGACGTGCTGATCTGTTCTACCATGCTAACTCTGCCTGGGTAATTAAACCAGCATGGTTATACTCCAAACAAGCATCAGCTGCCAGTTAAGCCCATACACACCTGGGTTTTATTGCGGCAGCCTCTGCATTCGTACGTATGGGTCCTGGTGTTAGCGATGGCCATTATTCCACAAAGATTGCAAACGTGAACCTGATACGGATCTGACGCCTCAAACAACCTTTCCCTTAAGAACTGGGCCGCTCCATGGGCAATCTGACAATCTCGTTCCATTTCTCCAAAGCGCAGGCCCCCATCACTGTTAAGGGAAAAACAACAGATTATTTTGCACTTATTTTTTATTATCAACACCACCTGGACTAATGGCAAAGGCATAGGCCAGGCACAGTGGCTCACGCCTGTAATCCTAGCACTCTGGGAGAGTGAGGCGGGCAGATCGCTCAAGGTCAGGAGTTCAAAACCAGCCTGAGCAAGAGCGAGACCCTGTCTCTACTAAAAATAGAAAGAAATTAACTGGCCAAGTAAAAATATATAGAAAAATCAGCCGGGCATGGTGGCACATGCCTGTAGTCCCAGCTACTCGGGAGGCTGAGGCAGGAGGATGGCTTGAGCCCAGGAGTTTGAGGTTGCTGAGCCAGGCTGACACCATAGCACTCACTCAAGCCCAGCAACAGAGTGAGACTCTGTCTCAAAAAAAAAAAAAAAAAAAAAAGAAACAACAACTTGTCATTTTGGTATAGAATCAAAGAAGAATATCCACAATTATCTGAAAAAATCAAAATATTCCTCCCTTTTCCAACCACATATCTATGTGAGGTCAGATTTACCGCATATATGTAAATATAAAAATATTAAATGGTACAATATAAAATAGATTAAATATATTATTGATGCATAATTAATATAACTATGATAATATATATGATGTACAAAGTATAAAAAATAAAACATTGCAATGGAATGCCTGCACAAGTAGATACAAGAATCCAGCTGTCTTCTAACAAGCCAGCTCATTAAAGAGATTTGCAAAAATGTAAACTAATGTTACTCTTGTCAAAATTTGGAAAATATATTTATTTTTCATGAAACATGTTATTTATGTTAACACGTAATGAGTTTATTAGTGTTTTTTAAAATAAATTAAGTATTTAAAATCTTTCTCAGTTTTACTTTCTAATAGTATAAATGTCAATAGATAAAATTCACATAAACAAAAGCTCTTTGGGGTCCTGGGACTGAAAGACTTGAGAACCACTCTTTTAAAGGTATACACTTTATTTACTGAAGAAATTATATGATGTCTGGACTTTGCCGAAAAATAAGCAGGGATTAGTGGGAGGGGAGATGGATACAACAAGACGAGCCATGAATTGTTAACTGCTGAAGGGGGGCGACAGGTTCATGGACGCTCATTATACTACTATGTCTATTTTTGTATGTGTTTGACATTTTTCACACTAAAAGGCTAATTAATAACAGTGATGACTCTGCTCTCTTACCGAGATCTCCCCTCCATGGGCTGTCTGTTAAGGATCTGAATGGGCCCCCTAGCACGAGAATGAATCTTGTCATCCACCATATGCTTCAAACGCTGGTAGTACGTGGGGCCAATGAAAATCTGCGATGTGATTTTCCGACCCGTGAACCCATTGTACAGGACCTGAAACGGACACAGATTTCAAAGCAAAGACCTAAAATATTAGACAATTTCAAAGAAGGTATGTGCATATCCTATGTAATTCTATTTATACAGAAACAAAAACAAACAAAACTAATCTGTAACGTTAGCAGTCAAGAGAGCAGTTAGCTTGGGGTGGGAGTGGGAAGGCAGTGACTGGAAGGTGCTTCTAAGCCTAAAGAGGTTCTGGGAATTTTCTTTCCTAGATCTTGATGCTAGCCACACAGGTGTGTTCACTTTGTGCGAATTCATCAAGCTGTACATTGAGGATATGTGCACACACTGGCAATAGGTGTAACATTTCAATAAAAGGTTTTACCTTTTTAGGAATAAAACTGCACACGTACAAAAACAATACATGTAACAAATCACTACTGTAAGAGCAAATATACCTCATTTCCTCTGAGATGGTAGCCATAATCAGATAAAAGATTCGAAATCTTCTGCACATTAACGGCATCATTAAATGGAGTGGCATCACCAATTTCACCTTTGTTAGCTGATACCTTTAAAAAAAATAGTCTTTAAAATGCTGCTCCATTTTGTCTCCCCTTAAAAGTCATATATCTAAAAATATACTTGGAAAAAAATCCTTTCTCTAAAGGAGAAGATTTTGAACTTTAAATCTATGTTATGGAAAGCTATGCTATATTAAGGTTCATTTTATTACGGTATACAAAATATTTGTAACAAATTAATTTATATAAAAAAGAAAAACTCAATCATAAGAAATAGAAATCCATCCATGGGATCAGGTACAAAAGGAGTAAGACTTCAAATATTTCTGATGGCTCAAGGAAAATAACATTTTAATGCCCTAAAACCAAGGTATAGCCATTCTACCTTAACAAGATGTTTAAAAACAGAAAACATCCACTGAAAGATGCATGCATAGCTGATAATACAGCTATAAAATTCTTAAGTTCACACTGAACTAACCACCAATGAATTAACTCTTCATCTGTAGAAAAGCAGTCAAAAGGAGAACCACATTTGGATGTAGAGACTGGATGTATTAATAGTATATCTTACAAAAATTCTGACTTGATCATAATTTTGTAAATGTCTTTTTTAAAAAAAAGCAGAATCATAACCAATTTATAACCAATTTGAAAGAGAAAAATAAGTATCGTACTAGCTTTTTACAAAGTACTCTGGCTCAAGTATGAGAGAAATCACCTATTGTCATTTTGAAAGAAACATCAATTTGGAACCTATATTTTTGAAAAAAATCCCTTACCTTCCCTTGAAGACATTCAATCAAGTGGCCAATAGTCATACGAGAGGGGATGGCATGAGGATTTATGATGATATCAGGGGTGATGCCTTCACAGGTGAAAGGCATATCCTATAAAGAAAATATGAAGAGACTTAAAGACATTTAAATCTCTTCCTCGTAGCTATAATACTAGAACTGACACTCCCCCTGCCAACTGAATTTTTTTAGCTGCAAATTATGTTCAACATGGTATGTTCATATACTTAACACTACAATTACAAAGTCAAGCCTTTGCCATCTTGGGGCTCTTAAGGTAAAGCCAATTTTGATTTAATAAAATGTTCAACAAAACCTTGGGCTAGAGGTGACAGAGATTACAGACACCTACCTCTTGTCTGTACTGAATACCGCAAGTACCCTTTTGACCATGTCGACTGGCAAATTTGTCTCCAATCTGTGGAATTCTAACAGAGCGTACCTGAATTCACACACAAATAGATTAGTTAAGGGGATATAGTTTACTTCCTAAGACTAGCAACGCAGACAAAGCTATACTCACCCTTATTTTACAAAATTTATATCCTTCCTGGTTGAGCGTTACCATAACCTGATCCACAATGCCCGTCTCGCTGGTTCTCAGGAAAGTGCTACAGTCTCTCTTGGTATAGCGTCTGTTGGTGCTCTCCAATTCATCTTCATTTTCAGGCAAGGTGACTGTTTTGCCTATAATAACATCATCCCCTGATACACGAACCCCTGGAGCTATCAAACCATCATCATCCAGCTTGTCATAAATGGCATGCCTCATACCTGTGAGGAAACAGAATTTTCTGACATTATACTACCATATAGAAACGTATTTTAATTGTCACACAATCCCCAACAAAGATTAAAAACCATATACACGAATCAGTTCCAAATTAGAGAGAAGTTACAGAAATCTCTAACAACATGAATCATGTTTACTAACATCCAATGCTCTTATTCCAAATATTACAAACCATTCTGAATTCTGTAATACCACAGTCCATATGAAAAAAAGTCTATGAAGAAAAAGAACACTGGGCACTGGAAAAGTAGATTCTCCCATGACAGACATTTGCTGAGTGACTTCGGATAAGTGTGTGGTGATCTTCTGATCTCTAATTACATGAGAAAGAGTATCTATGCCCTCTGCACACATCCTCCCACAGAAATTGTGAACTTCATCTTATGCAATCCCAACTCTGCTAGACATCGATTCACTACTACCTAGAACCACCCGACAGAAACAGGGTAACAGGCAGATGTCTAAGGAAACAAAACACATTTTACTTCCTGCAATGCTATTAGGAGCCAAAATTATAGCAGAGACACCCCATTTCCCTGGGACATCCCATTCACCCCACTGTGTAAGAGGTTTTTAAATGTCTGTGAAAGTAAACAGCAACTAGAAAGCAAGTTTGAGTTTTCTAGAAGAAACAACAAATGCCAGGTATCCTCTCATTATTTGTTTTTTAAATGTTTACAAATATTGTGGCTGAACAAATTATGATCACAGCGCAGTCTGGCGGGGAACGGGGAGTTCCCATGCAAACGCATAAACTGAAGGACAAAAGTGAGAATAGGGCTGTGAGGGGGTGCCTATGGAATTACATGACCCCTCTTACTTCCTAAATTTCCTCCTCAATGCACGACCTGCATGGAGGGAGGTCTACAGAAATCCCACTCCCAGTACAAAGACTTTTGGCAAATACACATATTTTCTTAAATGTAAGCTCTAAGAATGACATGAAAACATACTCCTTCATTGCAAAAAAAAAAAAAGGTGGGGAGAGGGGCCAAGGGGACACCACCTAGCAAAATTACTTAGGAAACCCCCAGTAAGTTAACTCTGAATTTCATATTTAAATATCAGTGTCACTTACCCTGGCATGTTTCACGTGTAGGTTTCTCAAAAACTTCCTCTTGATCAAATCCTTTTTTAGACTCTTGTTCTTTGTATGAGCGATAGAAAACAGACCTAAAAACACAGGGTTCTAAAGGTAACTTCTATTTTCTTTTTTAAAAAGGGGGTTAGAATATGCCAACAATTTTTCACTTAATTGGTATTTGGGAGCCAATTTCAACCACGAGTCTGGGACGAGAGTAACTGTATTAAGGATCAAAGATAAATCCTGAGTGTTACCACATGGACCGCTCATGTAGCATTGGACCCATAGCCTTAACCAACTGGAATTGTCTGTGAGAACAGGAAGGACCCAGGGTCACTGAGTCCAACCTTCTAACCAATACAAGAATCTCTTCCATATAACCCTGAGAGATGGTCACCCGGGATTTACTTAAATATTCCCAATTATGAAGTTTCTACATTAAGCTATAATGTCCACCCTCTGGTCCTAGTGCTATCCTTCAAAACAACACAGAAAAAGAAAAATCCATCCTCTCCTCTAAATTCTCAGTTTTTTAAACAATTTTCATATGCCATGGATTTGAGATCCATCTGTTTATCAATAAAACAATCAAATTGAAGCATAATAGAAAAAGAGTAAAAAGAAAATACACCATAATTTTGACAGTAATTACTTACAGGTTCTAAGAGCATGGGTTTATTTTTATTTCTTTTTTAGGCATTTCTGTATTATCTAAATGCAAATGTGTATTTGCTTAAAAAAAAGAAGGCTCAAAATATTAGCATCTGAAAATCCTGAGATAGGTAAGAAGTAGCGTCTTCAGTTGACCATCAACCAGGCCTTCTGCCTTCTGGAGCAGACACAGTTAAATCTATTTTTAAAGCACTTTTTTGATTAAAAAACTTGTATTTCCACTGTATCTGTGTTTTGACGAATTTTATGAAAAGCTGACCTGAAAAAGCCTCGGTCTACAGCTGAGCGATTCATGATAACAGAGTCTTCTTGGTTATATCCAGTGTAGGATGCGATGGCCACAATGGAGTTGATACCTGAGGGAGTTTAAGGGCGTATGTTGAAGCATCATCGCAGAAACGAAGAAAAATCGCCCTTTCTTTTAAATCAATTTTGTTCAGTCATATTTGTCATAAATGCTTGGGTGTTTTCTACCAGGGTAACCACTCTGATGGCTCAATTTGAAGTGGGGACTGCCGACTAGATGGGTATTAACGTTTTGCTGGGCTTGCTGCAAACTCGTGATTCTCCTCCTTATCAGCTACTTCTCAAATCTCCTCTCCTGATTTCTCTTCCCGGTGCCCAACGTTGCCTGTCTCTGGCCTTTCCCTCACTCTGAATTATCCCTAAGCAATTTCATAGTAATCTGTAACTATCATTTAACACATAAAAAATTTTACATCTCTAGATTTGACCTTCTTTCAAATCACATTTGCAACTCACTGTTGGAAGATCACTTTAGTGCCCTGGCAGCAACTCAAAATCAACATATCCAAAACATGAGATATGGGAACAGTTAGTTATCCCATGCCTTCATGCATGTAGGCCCTTGCTCAAACTGTCTCTCAAATTCAAGTATCCCTTCACCAACTTCAGTCTAAAACGCCACCTTCTCCATGAAACTGGCTCTAGACTTCTAACCGGAATTGGTCATTTCCATGAATCTGTGCTTCCAAAGGACTTTGTACCTCCATCGTAACACTTTCCATATAGCCACCTTTTTACTATGTTCGTGTTTCCTATCACCTTGTAAATTCCATGAGAATGGACACTGTGTCAGATGCATTTTTTTAACCCTCCCAAGCACCCAGAAAAGTGTCCTAAGCATGAAAGGGTCTTAAAAAATGTAGAACAAAACTGAACATACCTGCTGGCAGCTCTCTGAATCGTAGATATTCCATAGACCTTGTAGTCACCAGTGGTTTTTGAGGATAATAGAGAACATGGGCCAATGTGTCCATACGAACATGAAAGTTGGTGATGTAAACTCCCATAGCCTGCTTACCCATAGCAGACTGGTATGTGTTTCTAGGGGACTAAGGGCAGAAACGAAAAGCAGCACCAAGTAACATTTAGTATCTTTACAGGAAAAGACTCTTGACAATAAATCAGAAATATGATTGGTAAAGTTTCTAAATTCCAAAAAATAAGTGATAACCATCCGGAATAATCAATTACGGGTCTTACAATGAAACAACAGCACGGATGTCACATGCTGATTCTGTGGGAGTTCACAGCCTTTCCAGCAAAAGGCTTCTTTTTTCCCTCAGGAAGAGATTCTAGCTAACATCCAGCTTTTATTACTTCCCCAATTCCTTATAAACCAGAAGACAGAAAGTGACACCAACCTGGTTGTGATCAGGAAAGGGAATAATAGATGCACAGACACCAAGGATCATCGACGGGTGAATCTCGCAGTGCGTGTACGTGGAGCAATAGGCGACTTCTTTCTCCTGCAAATCATCTGGAGTCATCGCAAGCATCACCGTCTCTTCTTCCAGGGTATCAATGTACTCCACTACCCCACTGGCCACAAGATCCTGCCAACTGAGAAAGAATTCACTCGATTTCCTACTTCCTGAGATATTTCAACTAACTAGTCCTCCTACTTAAAAAAAAGTATTCTCATATTTTTATGTACTGAAAAGGAAAGAGTTCCAACATGGTTATCCGATTGTTAACAGGGAAAAAAGTAAGTTGCTGCATAATACTATAAAGCATGATCCCATAACTACTATTATAAGTTTGTTTTGCTTTGTTTTAAAGAAATTGTACTTGTGGGGTCAGAGAGTGAGTATATAAATACATAGAATAAGGCCTGGTAGAAGATACACTTAACTCTTGCCAGTATTTACTAGTGAAGAAGAGAGTATAATACATAATGAGTTCGATGTGCGCCATCTGGGGGATGGACACGCTTGAACCTCTGACTCCGGAGGTGGAAGGGGGGAAAGGCAACACATGTAACCTAAACATTTGTACCCCCATAATATGCTGAAATAAAAAAAATAAAATAAAAAAATAAAAATTATAACAACTATAAAATTATTAATTTCAGGAAAAATAAAAAGTTGAGGTAGTAATGAAAAATAAAAAAAAAGAAGAGTATAAATTGGAGGTCTTTTAAATTTTTTTATTATACATATTGTTTGAATTTTTTTATAATCAGAATATATAAATTCATAAATTACTAAAATTTTTAAAGCAGTTTTATCTTTTTATTAAATTTCTTATTATATTATTCATATAATTATGTTATATATTATTTGTTATATGCATTATATTATGTTTACATCATATAGGCTATTTGTCATTAGATTTAATACATCACAAAGACTTTTATGCTCAAACAAAATCCTACAAGTTCCTTGCTTGAGAATAAATATTAAGAAAAACAAATGGTACAGGGTTTCTTTTTAAGGCAATGAAAATATTCTGGAATTAGATAGTGGTGATGGTTGCACAACCTTATGACTATACTACAAACCACTGGATATATACTTTTTAAAAATGCCTAGTTTTATGGTATGTAAAGTCTATCTCAATTTTCTAAATGCACACATTTTTCTCATTACATGTTTTTACCTATAGTTGTTATATTCTCTCTCTTTCAATTGGTCAATATGTCTCTTCTTCAGAAGTAGCTTTTGTTTTTCCACAATGAGAAGTGGTCTACAAATACGGCCTGCATCTGTATAAATACGAATCTCCCTCTCTCGAATATCTCTGATCATAGAAACCTGTACATGAAAAGACAAAACAGTTTCAAGAATTTTTATTTTCTCTGTACCATTAAGGTTCAGCTAAAAATACAATAAAACTTAAAGGGAGAAAAGGGGGAAGAAATACAATAAAATTCCTACTCAATTTCTGGAGCAACCAATTAGCAAAATGGAGACATCTTAGTTTACCATTGTTCAGTATGTTAAAAACTTAGGTATAATTTAAAATTTCATAAAGAAAAAATTGATAATTATAGAGCTGAAAGACAACACCTGGTAATAATGTCATGCAAGTTATTGTAAAATGAAAAATGTGTTTTCCAATACCACAGACCAGCGTATGGTAATTTCTTATTTTGGCTCTTTGCCAATTACACGTACTTCATCCTGTAGCCTTCCAATAACCAGCCCTATATGGCTTTGCCTGGACCATAGTTTCCCAGTCATAAGCAAGACCTCCGATGCTCACCTATCAGACAAATGGCTTATAGTCTATCCAACATGGCAGCTACTGACCAGATGTGACTATTGAGCACTTGAAATGTGGCCATTGTGAACTGAGAGGTCCACTGTAAGTATAAATTACACAACAGATTTGAAAGATAGTACCAAAAAAATGTAAAATAGGGAATACAGTTCAAAGAATGATGCTGGAGCAAACATAACTTTCACGAGCCTTATGGCCTGTTTAGAAAACCCACAGAACATGCCCTCTTAGCTAATTAAAGATTCTTACTTCAGACACAATGATGTCCATCTGACGCCGCAATTTCCTTAGGGTGTTCATAAGTTGTTCAGGATCTTTATGTATTCCAACCCAGCAGCCATTAACAAAAATCTTGGTTGCACTAAAATGAAAAACCGAAAGTATTTTGCACTTAGCAACTCTATACTAAACTATAACTAAAGATTAACATTACTTTAAAAAGGAAACTCCATATATACATACTCGGCAATAGCTGCAGGAGAAATTTCTTCTAAATTTTCCATACTCCATTCTTCCAAAAATTCCAGAATTGGAGACGGTTGAGATCCAACTGAAATATAAGCCATCAGGGCTAAATTCTTCACAAGTCCTACAGCATGGCCCTATGGAATAAACCAAGTATTATTCATACTGAGTTTACACACTTGCCAAAATTCTTTTCCATAAATATTTTTCCTTCAACTGGATTTCAAGATTTACTCTTTCTCTAAGAACAAAATTATAAACAATATCTTAGTTCCAAATCACACTGCATCATTAAATAAAAACCTACTTCTAAAAGTAATTATGCTTTACATAATCACTAACTTTTTGTCCTAAACATGAATTATTTTTATTTTTTTAAATTTTTTTTTAAGAGACAGGGTCCCACTATGCTGCTCAGGCTGGCCTGGAACTCCCGGGCTCAAGCAATCCTCCCACCTCAGTCTGCCGAGTAGCTGGGACTATAGGTGCACACCACCCCGCCCACTATGTTTTTTATTCCCCCAAACATAAATCCTAATGCATTACCTCTGGGGTCTCAGCAGGACACACCATTCCCCACAGTGTATTATGCAACTGTCTTGGTTTTGCTAGCTTGCCATCTCTACCAATAGGAGAATTTAAACGACGCAGATGAGAAAGAGTAGATGCAAAAGTCAGGCGATTTAATACCTAGGAAAAAAAATGCCTCGTGAGATACTTTTTTAAAAGCTTTTCCCCATTACTCCATCTGAGAGTAGCTACTGCAGTCAGTGTGGATGCAATGAACCAACATTTAGAAATCAGCGTCAGAAGTACTATATTTTCCAGCAATGGAAGGGGAAGCCCATTTATTCTCTGGGTTAGCTTCTAATACGGAGGTTTTAAGACATAAAAATTTCACTAACATGGACCGTCTCAGCTCCCAGATGCCTACTTCAATTTATTAATTATCTTGAGTTTCTAAACTGCAAGCCGAAAACCTTTGCCTCTCTTAGTAACGTTAAGAGCTAATTTAAGAAAAATTTCATTTTCGTAATTCAAAAGGCCCCAGCGATTTTACATTTGACCAAGAAAAAAAAGCAAAATAATTTATATTCAATAAATAAAAGAATCTACTAGTCCTGTAACATTTTCCTATCAAACCTGTAGTCATAGTTGAAGTTGACACCCTTACCTGAGAGACTCCAGCTCTGGCCTGATGAGCTTTCTTTTGGTCACCCCAGTTTCCCGTAGCTAAAGAGTATTTTAGGCCATCAGATATAATCCTTGTTTTGATTGCCAATTCCAAGTTAAAATCCTTTCCTCGATCAATAAACTTCTGTGCATAGATCCGCACTTCTTTAAGCAAATTCTTAAACATACTGCCAAATAAAACGGTATTGATTTAAACGTGTGGAGGTCTACAACGCGCCTTCTCAACAGAGGTAATATTGCAAAAATTGCGGGGCAGGAGCAAAAATGGTTCAGGCACAGTGAAAGTTTTACTCTTTTTATATATAAAGCACAAATACACACATACAGTACATGAACACGTGACGGGGAGAGATTAGGAAAAAATGTCAAAAGAGGCTCTTTAGTGGGGCAATAACAAAAAAAGGTTGAAAAACACTAATCCACAACACACTGAATAACAAAATGTGCAAATCACTGCTACTATTAGCCTTTTTCTATTGTCTACATATTTTGTTTATACAAGGAACTTTTTCTAATTATAAAAGTATAACAAGTTTATTATAGAAAATATAGGAAATATAAAAACATCAAGAATAAAATAGAAATCACACATAACCTCAATCCTGTAATAATCACTGCTAATATTTTCATATATTTCCCTGTAGGTTTTGTGTGTTTACAAAATACAAAAGCAGGACTAATTCTTGAATTCCATATGTTTTTTGTAAATGTTAGCAAAAAAAGAAAAAAAGAATTCCAGTATTAGCACTAAGAAAATCAGGGCAATATTCAGCTTTCTCAAACATCTCATAAAGCTACCAGACAAAAAAAATACAAACAAGTAATAAATTATCCTCATAAACTTGACCTTCCCAGACATGAACTCGAACTAAAACTGGGCAAACAGCAAAGAGAATGTAGCTAACTTCTTAAGTACCAACATAGGTACGAGACAGTCAGTCCCTCTGTGTGCAATGACCAATCTAAAGTGAAATCTCAGCAGCCAGGTGCAGTGGCTCATGCCTGTTACCAGCACTCTGGGAGGCCGAGGCAGGAGGATCAATTTAGGTCAGGAATTCAAGACCAGCTTGAGCAAGAGCGAGACCCCCATCTCTACTAAAAATAGAAAAAATTAGCTGGGCTTGGTGCTGCGTGCCTATAGTCCCAGCTACTCAGAAGGCTTAGGTAGGAGGATCACTTGACCCCAGGATGGAGGCTGCTATGAGCTAGGCTGATGCCATGGCACTCTATCCCAGGTAGCAAAGCGAAACTGTCTCAAAAAAAAGTAAAACCTCCTTATAATGACTTTATTTATTTTTACTTCCTTACCCTCTAAATAAGAATGCAAGCAGCGGCCCAGCAAGATCCAATCTTTTGTTTCCATAGTGATCTCTGTCATCCAGTTCTCTTCTACCCAAAGCTGCTAGAAGTAACCTATGGACCATATACCTAAAAAAAAAAAAAAAATAGAAGATATGGGAGAAAAACCAGTTTTGTCCATTTTTCCCTTAATTTATATATTAAAAGCACAATTTTTGACATTTTTAGCTTTAAGAAAAAAATTTTATCTCAACTATATTCTAGCAAAGAACTTAAAATGAAATTTAACATACCCTAAGAAATAGGCTTTTTTGGTCTCACAAAAATCACTCACACCAACATGAGGGAGCATTTCTTTTTGTAAGACTTCTTTTGCATATTTAATTCTTTTCTCTTTAGTAACACCAGGCTTTGCCCCTCTTGAACCAATGAAATTTAGTGCAACATTCTGTTCTTGGATGACAAAAGCTTCATCGAGAGAAGGTTTAACCTATCGAATAATTTAAATAGAAGTTATTTTCAAATTCATATTTTCACCTTAAAATGAGTCATCTATCATCTAATTTACAACATGTCAAGTATCCCTATGAACATAATCCAATATGTGAATATTTTTAGAAAGTCAAAGAGTTTCAGTTTTGGTATTAAGAAATTTTTTTTTTTCTTGAGACAGAGTCTCACTCTGTTGCCATGGAGTCAGCCTAGCTCACAGCAACCTCAAACTCCTGGGCTCAAGCGATCCTCCTGCCTCAGCCTCCCGAGTAGCTGGGACTACAGGCATTCGCCACCATGCCCGGCTAGTTTTTATACATATATATATATATATATATATATATATAGTTGTCCAGCTAATTTCTTTCTATTTTTAGTAGAGATGGGGGTCTCGCTCTTACTCAGGCTGGTCTCAAACTCCTGAGCTCAAACGATCCACCCACCTCAGCCTCCCAGATTGCTAGGATTACAGGTATGAGCCACTACGCCCAGCCGGTATTAAGAAATTTTTAACCTATAAATAAAACCAGTCAATATTTTGTAAAGCAGACTATTTAATTTATTCATTTGTTTTTTATATTGAGGCAGGGTCTCACTCTGCTGCCCAGGCTGGAGTACAGTGGCCCGATCATAGCTCATTGTACCTCAAACAGGGAAACTATTTTAAAAGCACATTGTTAGAGTCCTGCATTCCATACCTGCCCCTATCTGTGAGCAGCCCTGTAATCAGTTTCCTCATCTACAACAGGGTTACATAAAATAATTTTTAAGTTCTCCAATTCTTACATTCTAAATTTCTAATTACATACAATGATGAACATGAGAAATGAGGGTAACTCTGGCCTCGGTAAGTTCCCTGTAATCCTATCACATATACCAAAATGCCTTTCTTGCCTTTACTTCCTATGTCTTTTTTTTAAATCACTGATCCACAAATTTAAACATCCAAATCCCAATCATGGAACCAAGATCTGACAAAGGCCACATAAACCAAAGTGAGGCCACAGAAAGCAAAGCAGATTAAAGTGATCTTTTTAAAGAAAACTGCCATGGTTGTTACAAAACTATTTTGCTAATGTTAATATAGATTGGTAAAAAGGAATAACAATAATAATATACTTTTAGAAAAAACAATAAAACACTTTCGTAAAGTGAATGCTTGACTCACAGATTTGTAAAAATTGGCCTAAGCTTCCTAAGCACTGAAAAACAAACAGTATTTGTCCAAAAGACAATATACACAAAGTAAATCAAGTCTTTCACTTTACTAAGAAAATTCCAGATTGGATATAATCTGAATTCAGTTTGAATCATTTAGGATACCTTTTAAATAAAAAATAACATACATTATCTTTTATTTTACAAATTAAATTTTTAAGTGTTAAAAAAACTATAAAAAGGCATATGACTACTGGTAAAAGCTGAAAGTAAAATCTAACTAGAACCCATTTTTCTCATGTAACCAAGCCAATAAATACTTTAATAACTGGCTGGGTATGATGGCTCATGTCTGTAATCCTAGCACTTTGAGAGGCCAAGTAGAGGAAGCTCACTTGAGGCCAGGAGCTCAAGATCAGCCTGGGCAACATAGCAAGACGCCATCTCTATAAAAAATAAAAAAATTAGCTGGGCATGGTGGCATGTACCTGTAGTCCCAGCTGGTCAGGAGTCCAAGGCAGGAGGATCATTGGAGTCCAGGAATTCAAGGTTAAAGTAAGCTACAATCGAGGTACTACACTCCAGCCTGGGCAACAGAGCAAGACCTTATGCCTTATGTTTTTTTTGTTTTTTTTTTTAAACTCAAATAACTAAAATGTATTCCACTCTCTAACTTGGTGACAAATGTTTAGCCTGCATTTTACCCTATTTCTCTATAGTATTAAAAACTATGGGCCAGGCATGGTGGCTCACGCCTGTAATCCTAGCACCCTGGGAGGCCAAGGCGAGAGGATCGCTCAAGGTCAGGAGTTCGAAACCAGCCTGAGCAACAGCGAGACCCCATCTCTACTAAAAAGACAAAGAAATTAATTGGACAACTAAAAATATATAGAAAAAATTAGCCGGGCATGGTGGTGCACACCTGTAGTCCCAGCTACTCGCAAGGCTGAGGCAGAGGATCGCTTGAGCCCAGGAGTTTG
>CAUYRT010088351.1:0-18433 GCA_963574885.1 Lepilemur ruficaudatus
ATGTATTGAACAGGGATTTTTTTCCCCCCAATGTATGTTTTTATCTGCTTTGTCAAAGATTAGATGGCTATATGAAGATGATTTTATATCTGGGTTCTCAGTCCTGTTCCATTGGTCTATGTCTCTGTTCTTGTGCCAGTATCATGCCATGTTAGTTACTATAGCCTTGTAGTATAGCTTGAAGTCTGGTAAATTGATGCCTCCCAATCTGTTCTTTTTGCTTAAAGTTGCTTTAGCTATATGGGGTCTTCTCTGGTTATGTAAGAAGCATAGAATCATTTTTTCTAGATTTGTGAAAAATGATGTTGGTATTTTAATAGGGATAGCATTGAATCTGTAGATCACTTTGGGTACATCTGCACTTGAATGTTTATAGCAGCACAATTCACAACTGCAAAGATGTGGAAACAACCCAAGTGCCCATCAACACATGAATGGATTAATAAAATGTGGTATATGTATACCATGGAGTACTACTCAGCCATAAAAAATGATGAACTACCTCTTGCATTATCCTGGATCAAGCTGGAGCCCATTCTTCTAAGTGAAGTATCACAAGAATGGAAAAACAAACACCACATGTACTCACCATTAAATTGGCAGTAATGTGCAGCATTAAATTGGTCCTGATGTGCATATATTGGAAGTAACATTCATAGGGTGTTGGGCAGGTGGGAGGGGGAGGAGAGGATGGGTAAATCCACACCTAACAGAAACAGTGCATGTTGTCTGGGAGATCGGCATGTTTTTTGGGTGGTGCAAAGGTAATTTATGTAACCAAAACATTTGTATCCCTGTAATACTCTGAAATAACAAATAAATAATCAGAAAAAAAAAGAAATATGTATTATGTTGGTTGTATGGGAGTCAGGGTTTGAAGAAAAATAAAGCAGAGCAAGAGAATAGAGAGTAACAAGAGATGTTTCTCTTTCACTGAACTCTTTTATCTCTTCTTCACCAACTGAGATATGTAAACTCCAAATAGAGCTATACTTTCAAATACATCTACTAGGCATAAGGGTATATCTATAGAATGTTGTTGTACCATATTTTTACCAGTTATTTCCTCCGTAACTATATGGGAAAGAACACTGAGAAAGAAATTAGTTCATTTACTCATGCTGGAAATATTTATTGAGTGCTTACTCTGTGCCAGGCACTGTTTTTAGATCAGAGGATCCAATAGTGAGCAAAATAGACAAAGATACTTGCTCTCATGGACTCCCATTAGGACCAGGAAATTCAGAGAATAAGCCAAACACCTTTTAGAAGGTGATATATACACTGGAGAAAAGAAAAGGCACAGTAGGAAGATAAGGAGATCTGGAGTGTCTAGGGTAAGAGAGAAGGTTGCAATTTAAAATGGTTCAACAACTTTCCCTCAATCAAACAGTATGTAACTGAAACAATGTCCATTTGAAATCAAGTCTGCTTTTTAGTTCATTCATTCCTACAAGTCAGTGTGTCATCAATTAAAAGAAAACACAGGATGTTTTGTGTTGAGTGTTCTATTTAAGTCCATAAAAAGAAATGTTATTCTTTCAAAGTCCTTTTTGCCCTTCCCTTTCCCTTAGTTCAGAGAAAATATTAAGGGATTGGCAGCTGAAACAATCTAGGGATGGGAGAGGTAAAAGGAAGGAAAAACTGAGGGCCAGCATTCACACTGGGTGACTATTTTAACAAGGATGTAGCTATGGTCCAGCCCTCCCGGGTCCCAGGGCGGCCTTGCTAGGGAACTTGCAAAAGCAGAGCTGGCAGGCACTGAGCATTTTCCATTAAGCATGGCATTCGCTTTTTTCCAAAAGTAATGAGATGTTAATATAGATTTGAATTTTAATCAGATCCAACATAGGAACAGGGTGTTTTTCTGCAAATGTGAAATATTTCTAGGCTTTTAGGAAAATGTCATCCATATAAAGGCTAACTAGTGTTTTACATATAAAACTGCCATTCTTCATTGGTTTTTCAGGAAAGAAAAAAATATGGTAAAATGAAAGATTACTGAAAATATTTCTTACTTTCTTGTGCACATCAATTGTTTCTGAGGGTTTTTTAAAAAATTATTTTTAGAAACTAAGAAGAATGTTTATAAGCTTAAGGCAAGGATTACAAGATTTCAGTTAATAAATCATGAAAACAGGCTAAGTGAAACCTATTTTTTGATAATAATAGTATTAATTTAAGAGATCTAAATAAATTCCTAAAAATATTATGTGGGCTTAGTGCTAGACATGCCAATAGTAATAATTCTGCCTAATAGCAAAAGGAGTTCAAAGTCTGTTTGCCGAGAAAGAATGTACTTAGTAACCACCGCACTCAGCTACCAGAAAAAACAATACTGTTATCTCAGATGGATTGTGTTAATCACTATTCTGTACCAGGCATTTTGCTAAGTGCTTCTAAAGAATGTAGTTTAGCAAACCACTACCACAGTAGTGTAAGAGAAATATTATTCCCATTTTACAGATGAGAAGACAGGTTTACCCAAAAGCATACAACCCACAAGGCTGGATTCTAATCCTCACGTATCTGATTCTAAAATCAGCACTCTAGCTCATACTTTCTCTCTTCTTTTTTCTCCTCTACATTTATCTTTTCCCCCATATTTTCTTCCAGGAGTATGTTCTTCTTTCACAATTAAAAAAAAAATTCTTTTTTGGGCTGTAATTGTTCTATGTTTCCTACACCCAGTTGATTTACCAATCAATGTATTCTGTAAAACTCAGAATAAAGTCCTCTTGGGTGTTGTGGGGCAGGCTGGGTTCTGGGAGTGACTATTACCTCTCGAGGATAAATCAAGCTGTTCTCTACATGATTAGTTTATCCAACAATCAATTGGTCAAATAGTGGATAGAAATTCTCCCTCATCGTCAGTCTACTTCCTACTTAGCCCCCTGAGAATTCTTTGAAGGCCACTAAAAATAAAAAAAGACAACATCAGAGCTAGCACTTGGTGGGAGTTAGGAGACTAGTGATAAGAATTCCCCAAACCTCCTGTGTTCAAGCCTGGCTTTCATATTCCTTAGAGAAAACAGAGGCAAAATCCCTTGTGTGTCTGTGTTTGGGGGATGGACCTTTCCAGCAAGCTTGATAAATTCCATCTGTGCATATATTTGGATTTCTAAACATGTGTTTATAACATATAATCCTATTGCTAAACATCTAGAATAATAAGGCAAATATATTGGAGGGAGGGACAATAATTTACTCTCTTAAAGGATTTTTTCACATTAGAATATAAATCTCTATGCCTTCATTTGCAAAATAAATTTCCTGAAACCGTGAGATGACAATTTTTCTTTCTAACCCAGACCAGACATGCAGACTGGGGAACTAAACAACTCATGATAAAGAGGGAGGGAAACTGTGCATGAGGGGCAGGGAAGCCCAGCAGGTATTCTGATACGCCCCTCTCAAAGCCTGTGGCCCCAAATGTCTTGAATGAAATCACATACATCACCTATGGAAAGATCTGCCTAGGTAGTAAATCTGAATATTTGTATCAGTGAAAGAGAACATTGGTCCATAGGTGTCAAGTGTGGTGTACATCAGAAGCACTTGGAGTGGTTTTCAACATATGTAATTTGAGCACCACAGCTGAACGTGATGATTTAGTGGTTCTGGGGAAAATTTAGATGTCGGCATTTTTAAAAGTCCTTTTCCAATTTCCCCAACCCCCCACTCTGACCACCACACACACACATACATACATGTGTCTCTGAAACACCCAATTCTGAAAAACACTGGGCTAGTTAACAGAAAATGGTGGACAGTTACCCAGGCTGAAGAAGACAAGGAAGATACTCCACAGGACACTGAGGAGGCAGGGAACTATTCCTGACTTGTTCAAAGTGCTAACTGGAAGAGGTACCCAACCTTTATAAGGAGAAACTAAAGGCTGCAGCTCTTTAACATAATGCATTTGATTTATAAAGTGTATTTGATTTAAAATTAAAAGAGCCACTGGAATTCATGTCTTGAATCCATTTCTCACGTGCACAACCTTGGTCCTATTCTTGCACCAACCTGCTCATTCTCTGTTTTTCTATCATAGCAGTTTCTGACACAGAATTTCAGATGAAGATCAATTGATGCTGCTATGAAAAATTAAAAAATGTAAAACAGTATCTCTTCTCAATACCCATTAAACCAACTTGCTCATATGCGCTATCTCAGTCAGGTTGGGCTGCCTAATAAAAGATCTTAGACTGGGTGGCCTGAGCAACAGACATTTATTTCTCAGTGTCCCCAAGGTTGGAAAATCCAAGATTAAGATGCCAGCTGATTCAGTTCCTTACTGAAGGCTCTCTTCCTGGCTTGCAAACAACTACCTTCTCAATGTGTCTTCACAAGGCCATGGTGCGGTTGGGGTCAGGGGTGGGGATGGGGAGAGGAGGAGGAAAGAGAAAGCACTCTGGTCTCTTCCTCTTCTTATAGGAACACTAATCCCATTACGGGAGCCCCACCATCAAGAATTCATCTAAATGTAATTACCTTCCACAGGCCCCACCTCCAAATCCCATTATATTGGAAGTTAGGGCTTCAATATATAAATTTTAGGAGGACACAGTCTATAACATACACAAGGGCAAACTTTATATTCTTCAAAGGAGAGACCATAAGCACCAGCACATTGACATGTCAAGCCATTATTTTCCTCAAATGAGTTATTCCAAATGAGAAGCTTAACTTATTTGAGAGAATGTGAATTAATCTTATTTTTGAAAGAAAGATGCCAATTTCAGCTTTCACTATGTCCATAATCAAGAATTTGCAGAAACAGAAAAATAACAAAGAATAAAATTCAAGAATCTAGCACCCAAGTTATTAACTTGATGACAATGGCTTGGTTAGTGACATCAACTATTCAAAGTGAAGCAGGAAAGATTTACTGATGTTATCTAACCACCTCTTAATTCTGTAGTTCAGTCTGTGAATTACTAACTGTACTTCATACTTTATTGCATATCTTTTGAAAGATATGTAAGCTTTCCTATTTCATTTCTTTCTCTTAATTCAGATACTCTACAGTACATATTTTATAAAAGTGCTATACAGGCTGTTAAACTTGAAAGGTATTCCTATTTAGACATGCTAAAGATAGGACAGTTTTCTTCTCTTATATTTCCATTAGTTAATACTTTAAAAAGCTGATGAAATAGTGCATGTTCTGTCATTTTATTATCTGCTTGCTACCCACCAGCCATCACTGGAAAGATTTTAAGCACAGACATGCTATCAGATCTGTACTCCTGGAAATAAGGAGTTTGTGCAGTGCATAGCAGTTACATTCTAATTCAGACTGCAATTTCTTTGAAATATAAAGGACCTGCTGTCGGGGTGGTATGGACAATAGAGGCTGAACATGTCAATGACATGACAAATTCCTCGAGCAGAGTGCCAGATGTATTGTTGCCCAGGATTCTTTTCCGAGAGCAAATTCAGTAAGCACTATCAGTGTCAACTCTGGAACAAGGAACTGGTTCATTTGTTATCTTTCCAAGTTGCAGGTACATCTGCCAGAAGAGTCTGCCAACAGATGAATTGGTAATTAAAATCATTTCCCTAGTTGGAGGAGTGATTTGGAAATTGTTCCTCTTTTGTTTCTTTCTTTTCCTATGCAGATGAAAAAAAAAATTTGGTGAATATTGATATGGATTTGCTATGGGCAATAGTATGATTGTGTGATTCACGAGTGCCTTGCTATCACAGTTACTTGTACTCGATCACATTTACCGGGATTTTTCCCGTAACTTCTGCCTATAGAATTGCGAAGTGCCATCATTTCCTAGAGCTGCGTCCTTTCTTGTCTCATAAAAGTTCTTTGCAGAAATAGCAAAACCTAATATAGGTCAAACACACCTAACAATATCAGTTAATTTATTTAAAAAAGTATATTGTACCCCTTCCCTTTGCCAGCTAGTGTGCTAAAATAAATAATATATAATGATGATAGATTTGGGAAATATTAAAATTTGTAAACAATTATATAATATGAAACAGATACTAGTTCAGTACCTGTTCCTAGCAGTTACTCAACAAATATCATTTTTACTCTTTCTCTATGTCCAGAAAGACACTACTTTGCCATCCAGAGGTTTATACCACATCATCATCATCATCATAAAAACGACAACAAAATCAACTAACATTTATTATTATTAAGCATTTACTATGGATAATCTAAGCATTTTATATGTATTCATTTATTTTACCCTTATAAACCTATGCTTTTTATCACTGTTGTACTGTATAGGAAGATAAGGCCTAGAGAAGTAACTTGCCTACACTGATACAACCAGGAAGCATCAGAACTGGAGATTTGACCCAAGCAGTCTGAATCTCAAGCTCTCAAGATTAACCACTTCCCAATAATGATGTCACATGAGACCATACAAATAAATTAATTGCAGTAACTTTCCTTGTGCAATAGCCCATTGATTAATTGGCTTATCTTTCAATACTCATTTGCTTACTTTTTTCTTTTCTTCCTCCTTCCTTTCTCCCTTATTCCTTTTTTCATTCCTGTTCTTAAGTCTATACAAATAGCTGCTTCTATTTTTCTAGCAACAAAGCAAGGTTTTCTACCATCCTCAGAGACTCAGAGTAATGTTTATGAGAGTCAATGAGTAGAAAAGAGTGTTTTAAGATAAAATTTTAAATTGTCTTGCTGTTTTATAATAGTCTTAGAAAAAAATAAATAAAAAGAATTACTTTCTTAAAATCAAGACAGCAAAATAACGTAGATATATAGACATTGGTGACCTAGAAGTCTACTATTGAGTTATTAGCATATATATGTGTATGTACATATGTGTATATGCATACATATACACATATATACATAGCTATATATATATAATAAGCATTGGAACACATAAAATACGTTTAAATATGTGAGTTCTTAGTGATGTTAACAATAATAACAAAAACCATTGGTGTTCACTTTAGAGGAGAGAACCGACTCATTATTCTGCAATCTGGTAGATTAGGAAAAGAACAAAGCATTGATTTTGTGTTACCTTACTTTAGATATCCAAATCAGTAATTGAGAAGGGTAGAAGTTTCTTCTTATAGAAGTATGCTGGTCAGTTAATGAAAAAGAAATCATTGGTGGATACATGTCATTACACATCTGTCAAAACTTGTAGAATGTACAACATGAAGAATGAATCCTACTGAAAGGATGGACTCTGGGTGATCATGATGTGTCAATGTAGGTTCATCAGTTGTAACCAATGTACCACTCTGGTAAGGGTTATTGATAATGGTGAGGCTATGCATGTGTGAGAGCAAGAAATACATGGGAATTTTGAGCACTTTCCACTAAAATCAGGTTTGAACCAAAAGCTGCTCTAAAAAATAACTTTTTTTAAATCATAAAATTAATATATCATCACTTTGAAATAACTAATTAATTAACAGATCCTGGCAAAAATCTTTAGTAGTTGATAACATTACACACATGCAAATTTCCACTTATGGAAATATAGACCACTACTTATGAAGTAGTTTTGCCAAAAACATGGAAACAGAATCAGATAAAACCTCTAGCCTTAACTGTGAGTTTATAGGAAGTACAAAGTACAAGATGATAAATATGTCTGAGAACACCTCAGGAAATGAAATCAAGAAAATTCAGATTGTTAAAAAATCATCAGGGAAAGCAATCCCATTTCTTCAGTCAAAAATGCTAAGAAAAACAATAAAGATGAGGAAGGAAGCTACTGACAAAAAGAGACCCTAAAGACACATCAAGCAATCACAGTGTGTGGACCTTGTATAGTTTCGGATGCAACTGCTTAAAAAAAATAAATTGTAAGACAATTGAGGATAAGAACATACTGATTATACATTTCTTGATATTAGGAATTATTCATAATGTTTTTGGGTTCGATGAAGATAATGTGATTATTTTACCTTAAAGAATCCCTATCTCTTAGAAACACATACTGAAAGATATATAGATGAAAAGAAATTGATGACTGAGATTTTCTTCAAAATAATGGGAACGAGACCCAAATACAAGTTGACAACAAAAAACTTATCTCATCTGTAAAGGCTGAAAGTGAAGGGCTGAAAAAAGATACTCCATTCAAATGGAAACCAAAAGTGAGCAGGAGTAACTATACTTATATCAGATAAGATAGATTTCTAGTTAAAAGCAGTAAAAAGAGACAAAGAAGGACATTTTATAATGATAAAGGGATTAATTCATCAAGAGGTTATAACAATTGTAAATATATGTACACACAACACCAGAGCGCCCAGATATATTAAGGAAATATTATTAAACTTCAAAATATGCTACAAAGCTGTAGTAACCAAAACATCATGATACTGGCATAAAATCAGAAACATAGACCAATAGAACAGAATAGAGAATACAGAAATTAATCCACATATCTACAGCCAACTGATTTTTGACAAATGTGTCAAGAACATACCCTGGGGAAAGGATAGTCTCTTTAATGAATGGTGCTGGGAAAATTGTATATCTAAATGCAGAAGAATAAAACTAGACCTCTACCTCTCAACCTATACAAAAATCAACTCAAAATGGATCAAAGACCTAAATATAAGACCCAAGATGATAAATCTACTAGAAGAAAACATAGGATAAGTGCATCAGGCAACAAAAGCAAAAATAAACAAATGGGATTGTAATGATATTAAACTAAAAAGCTCCGGTACAGCAAAGTAAACAATCAACACAGCAAAAAGACAACCTACAGAATGGGAGAAAGTATTTGCAAACTATCCATTCAACAGGGGATTAATAACTGGAATATACAAGGAACTCAAACAGCAAAAGAAAAAAAAACAAAAAAAAATCCAATTAAAAACTGGACAAATTATCTGAACAGACATTTCCCCCAAAAAAGACATATAAATGGCAAAAAAATACATGAAAAAAATGCTCACCATCAGCAATCATCAGGGAAATGCAAATCAAAACCACAATGAGGCATCATCTCACCCCACGATAGCTATTATCAAAAAGACAAAAAATAAATATTGGCAAGGATGTGAAGAAAAAGAAACACATACACTGTTGGTGGGAATTTAAATTAATATAGCCACTGTGTAGAACAGTATGAGGTTCCTCAAAAAACTGCAAATAGAGCTAGCATACGATCCAGCTATGCCACTACCAGGCATTTATTCAAAGGAAAGAAAATTAATATTTTGAAGAGACACCTGCACCCCCATGTTTATTGCAGCACTATTCACAACAGCCAAGATATGGAATCAACGTAGATATCCAACACCAGATGAATGGATAAAGACAAGACGGTATTAATATAGAAATACAATGGAACACTATTCAGCCATAAAAAAGAATAAAACCCTATTATTTGCAGCAACATGGATGGAGCTAGAGGAGATTATATTAAGTGAAATAAGCCAGACACAGAAAGTTAAACACTCCCTGTTCTCTCTCACATGTGTAAGCTAAAAAATGTTGGTCTCATAAAAGGGAAAAGTAGGACAGAGGGTACTAGAGGCTGGGAAAGACAGTGGGAGGGAGATAGGGAGAGATTTGTTGAAGAATACAAAATTAGAGACAGATAGGAAGAATAAATTCTAGTGTTCCATAGCAGCGGTCCCCAACATTTTTGACATCAGGGACTGGGTTTCGTGGAAGACAGTGGGGGTGGGGTGGGGCCGGCCATGTCCCCGCCCGGGCTCCACCTCAGATCAGCAGGTATTGGATCCTCATGGGAAGCGTGCAAACTGAATCCCTTGCATACACAGTTTGCAGTGGGGTTGCTGCTCCTACGAGGATCTGATGCCACTACTGATCTGATGGGGGCAGTGACATGAGCAATGGGGAGTGGCTGTGGGTACAGGTGAGGCTTTGCTTGCTGCTTGCATCCTGCTGAGCAGTCTGGCTCCTGGTTGGGGGTTTGGGGTTCTAAGCACTGTACAATGACTATAGTTAACAATAATATATTATATAGTTTCAAATAGCTAGAAGGAGAATACTGAGTGTTTCCAATACAAAGAAATGATAATATTTGAGATGATAGGTATCTCAATTACCCTGATCTGGTCACTATACATTATATGTATCACAACATCACACATCACATATATCACAATATCACTATATACCCATAGTTATATGATTATTGACCCCATACAATTATTGTGTTAATTATATTTTTTAAAAGTTTTTTTTAAAAAAATAAAAAATCATAATGGACAGGTAGGTATAGATGAACAAAATTGACCCTAAATGAGTGAAGTAAAATAAGCATGGCAGTTCATTACCCTATTTCATCTTCTTTTGTATATATCTGAAATGTTTTACAACAAAAGTGTATGTAAGTTGGAAATTTACTTAACCTGCCTAAGCCTCAGTTTCCTCATTTGTAAAACAGAAATAACAATATCTGCAGTAGAGATAATATCTCCTTACAGATTTTTCTGAAAACTTAAATAATGTATTTAAAGCACCTGACACACAGTAGGTATTAGATAATTTTTTAGGGGTTCAGTTTGATCCACTTATTACTGAATTGACTGGTCTCAAGTCAGTGGAGTTTCTGCACTGACCTGGAGCATGGCCAGGCTGGGAGGACAATCAAGGGACAAGGGGAGCCAACATCCACAGGTGTCACCCTTTCAGGCACCACAAAGATGCTGGTTGGAGATTTGGGGGTTTTTTGTGTGTTTTTTTTTTTTTTGGTTTTTTTTTTTTTTGGTTTTTGTTTCTCTTTTCTTAAAAGAAAATTTCAATCTTGCAATGCTTTACTTACTATTTTTAGATTTGCCAATCCTGGAACACACATGTAGGCACCATGGATTTGCTAAATATTTATTCAAGTCCAAGCAACTGCAGGTGCAGGGAGAGAAGGTGCAGATATATTATATCTCCCTGAGCCATTTACTCTGGCCCCACCCTCACTTCCACAGACATTTTTCTTTTATGAAATACCAACAATATCAGATTATCTTCAAAACTAAATAATTGTAGACTCACCAATTTCCTTAACTCATTCCAACTCTCCCTAATTGTTCTCTCTTTCCTTTGCATTCCTGTACTACTTAAACTCACAACCTCCTGTTCACAAAAGATCAATGTTTAAAAGAAAAAAATTAAAAAGTAAAGTCCAGGGGCCCCGAGGCTAGCAAAGATTAGATTGCTGAGGCACAGTCTGTTCTCAGAGATGATAAGCCCCGAAGAGTTATTCTTCTGGTTAGTTTTTCAATGGCTGAGTTTTTTTGGCTCCCTGGGTCCTGCTGGAGATTTCAAGAGCTGAACCTGGGCTCTCTCCAGCTCATGCCTGTCTGTCAATTCATCTTATTTCTAATGAAGCCAATTCTTATTTTTCTAACTCGTTTCCAATTCTCAAATGTGGCTCCAAAGAAAACAGAAAGTAATTAAAATGTCAACACTTCCCTGAAAAAGAACATAAACTCTCTTTGGATTTTCTTCCCACTGGAAATGTTGCTTTTCTCCAAGGCACCCGGCCCCGTGCGCGGCAACCAGCTGGCACCGCAGCAGGGCCAGCCCATCAGGCGATGCAAGCAAATCCCCTCTGTCCATTACCTTGTTTGCATTTCGTCTTCTCCCTCTCCATTTTCCAAATGGAGAGATCCTATAAATGAAGTACTTAAGCCTGTCTCTTAGAATGGACTAATATCTACTCCATTATAATATATCCAAATTTTACGCGATATGAAATCAGCTCCAGCAGCAATAAGCTATTCGATCTAACGTGGAAAAAGCAATGTGGAGCCTACCAGCTTATTATTTAGTGCGGGGCAATAAATTAACGGAGCACCATTATGCATAATGAGAGCCTGATTATTCCTGTTACCTTCATTTGGATTGGTTTGGATGGATTATGACTCTCTTCAGAGTTAATCGGGTTTATGTGAAACAACTTCTTTTTTAAATGTATTACATTACAGAATGAAATAAGGGAGAGGAAACGTGCGCCATCATTTTCCGACTTGTGTTTGTGAGGCTCGTCTTTCAGAAGAGAATCCCCCATTAAGAGTATAAGAGTAAAATGTTGTGACTATCAGTCTAGGAAGTGTTTGACTGGAGAGACAAATATTCCTCACCCACCGCAGCCCCAGCCCCTTTCCTGCTTGCTTTCTGTAGATTCCTGCCATTTCCTTGACTTGATTTTGCAAAGTGCTTTTAGTAAAGCCCTTGGTTCCTTCTTTTCAGTACCTCCTCTACCCAGGTCTCCCTCCCCCACACCCAATTACTTAGCACTTTGGTGCAGGTACCACGCCGACCCGCAGCAGTGGTATCATCATCCTTATTTTACAAGTGGAGACTGAGTCTAATAGTAAATATCTTGCCCAACTGGCACAGCAAGTGAATGGCTTGAATCTGAAAAACTCCAAAATCTGTGTGGCATGTCGCGTTATCTGCTGAAAATACACGTTAGCAAAACAGTGTCCGTTTCTGCATTACTGTCAAAGGATAAACAACTCAAAGTGGGTACCCTGCTAGCAGTAAGGCCAAACATTCACACTCATGTAGATGAAGTTATTTTTATGGTACTTAAGATAGGATAAATATGTGGTCTACCAATTCTGCCTTTTACAGAGACATTTGCATTTCTTCTCTGGATTATGAAGTGCTTGTGGCCAGGACATTTATTTTCTACATAACAGGACATCAGTATGCTATAATATGTGACTCAGAAAATTTTAGTTTTCAATCTTGGCACTACTTACCACTAACAGTAGTGAGCTGTAGTTTGCTTAACACAAAAAGTAGGGAAATGTACTTCATAGAGCTGTCAAAGACATCAAATGAAATAAATTACATAAACACATTGCACAGGTCATGTAATCAATAAATTCTAGTTCTCTCTCTCCCCCACCTATTCCACCCCCAGTATTTAAACTTCAGTTCTCCATGGATGGGGCTATTCCATGGAAGTGTCAATAGCGTCAAATAAAACACTAAAGCGTTGTGATCAAAAGATGGCCAGATCCAAACTCTTCCTCTTGCATTTTCTCTTACAATTATTCATTGCCACACATTTACCCATATCACCAAAATGATATTTTTAAAAGATGATTTTAATTCAAAAACTTGGAATAATGATGTGAAGGAAGGTACCTGGCATTCATCTCTATGTCTCTTTTCTTCTAATTCCTCCTTTATTGCTGCACTTCTTTTTTCCAGGTTGTGACAGTAAGTGCTGCTGATAATCTAAGAACACTTTGGATCAAGGTCAAGGACATATAACTTTAAACTTTTATCTTCTCATTCCTCTGACATGAAAATTTCCTTTCACTTTAGGGGAAACAGAGATTTTTAAAAATACAGCAAAGGGCAAATCTTAAGTTTTTCAAAAATTTCAGAAGAAATTGGACAAAAAGACAAAGGGTGACCTCATGCACACGAAAAAATATTGCATGGTAAAGCTTTGTTATACTATAAGCGGCTTCAAGTTTGAAAGATACAGAAGGGGGAAACATTTTTCTTTGGAAATATTTACACTTTGTTGGGTTCTGAATGAAATATTTGATAACAAAAAGTTATATATAATATTCTTTAATAAATACTGGTTTATTTCATCTTTGGTTCATGACATCTTTTTCCCTACAGAATGCAAAGAATTTGATATATTTTCTAGAGTTAGAGTGAAAATATTTCACAGAATTTGAGTTGATAAAATGGCAGCTCAGAGACGTTGAGTAGAATACACAGAATCACACAGCAAATTAGTGTCAGAAATTTTAGAATTTGAAATTGAGAGAGCAGTGAAACTTTAAAAAGGGAAAACAATTGATAATGTTCTGGGTATGGCAGCTTGCTCGAAGACAGAAATCTTGCTTTTTTTGAGTGTTCCTCTCTTCCCTGAAGGAATGCACAACCTAACAGTGATGCAAATGTTAAGATGGAACTGGGCCTAGAAATCTGGTAAGGGACACAAAAGTGATGCTTAAGGTTGAGCCTCCCAGAACAAGTTGGACTGTCCAAGGTCAATGCCGTGGAGCAGGGCTCTGGGGGAAGGCATTCCAGACGGATGGCAGACTGTGACTTGGCATGAGAACATGAGTGTAGACGGGTTATGTTGTGAATGAGGAAGGTGCTAGAAGTGAGGTCATGGTCAGGTTTGCCTATTGGAAAGATGCATATGGCAAAAGTAAAGGATGGGGCTAAAATTAAGATTAAAGAAACCAGTTAGGGGCCTCTTGTCATCATCAAGGGGGTTGAGGGAGTCCGTGCTCTAACACTCATTCAGCTGGGTGAAGCCACGTGGACTCTGGAGATGATCATCAGAGGTGGTCCTCACGCTGCACATCCCACTCTTCCCGCATCTAAATCCCACATCTAAATCACGTGTCTCAGCAAATTACAATGATGTCATGTATCTTCGGGACTACTAAGTGACAGATCTGTACAAGCCATGGTCGGAAAGGAAAGAAAGCTGATGACAGGGGCCTGGAGGACACCTGTTCATAGAGGGCTGAGCGAGAAGAGAAATCCATTGAGGCTTCTTGGAAGGAAAAGCCAAAGAAGAGGAAGGAAATCCCAGAGAGCTGAAAGCTGGAAGTCACAAGAAGAGACGTAGATGAGACGCAGGGAATGGAAGGACACAGGCAACAAACGCTGGGAGGAGGCCAAGTGAGAAACGGTGGACAAACAGAACAAAGTCCATGAAAGCAGAGTTAAGGGGTCATTGTTGATCCTGACAGAATGGTTCGCATAGAGGAAGCGTCCAGAAATCCCGTTATAAGTAAAGCGGGGAGGGTAAGGGGAGAAACGGCAGGTATGGAGCATCTTTTTAAGAAGTTTAGCTATGAAGGGAAGGAAAGAGAGGGGCTGGAGCCGGAGGGGCACGTAGAATGAAGGTAGGGACTTTTTTCATTTTCTTTTTTAAACCGCAGAGAGCTTTGAGCATGTTTAATGATGGTAACGGGCCTAGGAAAGGGATATAGCCTGAGAATGTTCTGACCAACAGAAACACAGAGGCTTGAAATGAATGTTTGAGTGTGTGGGGGAGGGTTACCTGTGAGTCGAGAAAGGAGAATTGCGTCACGTTTCTGGAGGTCACATATGAGTAGCACAGTGGATGTAACACTAGACCCTAAAGAGTCAGACACAACCAAAGCCAAATCCCAGGCTTATCTCATAGCAGCAGTGTCCTCCCTGACCCATGCCTCACCTCTCCGGGGCTCAGTTGCCTCATCCGTAAATAGTGATAAATACCCCTGCCTTAACGAGTGATGTGAGGGTTTCCATCTCACAGCTCTCCACTGACTTCCCTCTTCCTTTCCCCCAGCACCTAGAACTTTCTAACACACTCAATATTTTAGTTATTTATCTCATTTATGATCTATCTCTCCTATTAGATTGCAAATCAAGCAAGAGTAAGAATCTTTCCTGTTTTATTCACTGCCATGTTGGCATTACAGTGCCTAGCACATAGTAGACTCTCAATAAATACTTGTTGAATAAATAAATTAATTAATGATTAGGATGCTACAGAGCAGTTTCTCAGCTTTGGTGCTATAGACATTTGGAGCTGGATAATTAATTTGTTTGGGTGGGGAGGGGATGTGGTGTCCTGTACCTTGTGGGATGCTTGGCAACATCCCTGGCCTCTAACCGTGGTGCCAACGGCACCCTGCTCTCAGCTGTGACAAGCAAACTTGTGTCCAGATGTTGTGAAATACAAACTGCGGGGCAACATTGTCTCGGATGGAGAACCTCTGTTGCAGAATAAGTGCTAAAAATGGCAGTTTTTCATGTTATTGTACTAGAGGAAGGAATACAAAGTGAAAGTAACATTTGGTCACCAAATTCTCCCACAACATGCGTAATTTAAGGTGGAGGAAAATACTGCTGCTATGATGGTGTTGCCTTCACAGCAAACTGACATTTTACTTATTATTTGACTTAGAAACATGTTTAGAAGAAAACAGCTCATAAATCAAGAAGGTGCCTCCTCGGCTTCTTGTCTGTTCGTTGAATGTGAAATATTTTGTTTTTTTTCACCTCTCTGAACAAACAATAATAACAAAAGTAATCATCCCCATCCATTTAGTCTTTATCAGCGAAGCTAATAAGGTATGACAGACATTTTGCAGGCCAACTCTTGAAAGAAAATAGAATCTCGGTCTCATATTCTAATTAATAAAGGATTATAAAGAGCCAAGAGATGCAGCTGAAGTTTTCCTCCTTAGGATTGTGTTTTCAGATTTTCCATTTTTACTACTCCATGCCTTTGCTTTAAATAGAAAGCAGTTGCCTTGTATTAAAATGGCTAATATTGATCTCTCAGAAACAGAAGATCTCATAAAATGGAGAATGTGCCAAAAATTGCTTTTTGGAGCATGAAAAAAAAAAATGCCAGAAAAAGAGTCTGAAATGACTCAGCCCCAGGTTCTCTCTGGAAGCACAGACACCCCGAGCTATGAGTAATCATCCGACCAATACAGAGCTCATGGTCAGGGCAACCGTCTGTCTGGGTTTGCCTAGAATATTCTCAAGTTATGCCTGCTGTCCCAGTACACTAATTAATAGCAGCCCCTCTCACTCTCAGAATGTCCGGGTTTGGACAATAAAGTATATGGTAGCCTTATTCCATGTTAATTAGCATTGTACTGTCTGCACAAAAGGAGGGTGAATAGAGAGAGATTTGTCGGGAACTGCTGTTTGCTTTCCTGCCTCTCAGCCTTGGGCACACCTCAGACTTTTCTCAGCACTCTGTCCCAGACCTACCTACAAGAATAGTCCTTTCTATAGCACAAGCTCAAAGATAACTATCTGCGCATTGATAAATGAATCAGTCTTCCACCCAGCTTATTGATCTGCGTATCATTTTTCTCCCCATTCCCAAGAAAAGTGGAATGGTAACTATGCTGTCACGTCAAGAGTCTGTCTTGCTTAGGTTTTCCAGAAGGCTTTTGGATTCAGAGAGGCTGAGTGGTGTTAGAGCTGCCTCTGGAAGACTCTGGCCTCTGATTCCTGGACCTGCTGAAGGGATTTCCAGACTGCAAAGTGCTGTCCCAAAGAGACCCTTGATAGGAGTGTCCTTGTCCCATAGCCCAGTACTCCTTAGAGTAGGGTAGGGATGATATTTAGAAACAGCCAACCAACCAAGAATGCCCTGCCTTGTAAGTAAGATGGGCCTTTCTCTTTCAGGACCAACAGCATAGATTGATTGCACGAGGATTAGGGGTTAGGAACATAAGCATATGCCCACTCAGGGCAGCGTTCCAGGGGCTCAGCGGTGTAGCAGGGCTCTTGTTCCAAAGCCCAGCTGAGTAGGAAAGGGACTGAGAGCTCACTAGCAGCGAAACAGTATTCTGAGATCAAACAATGTCTACTAGTTGGACCCCAAGCCTCCTCCTGATTTAGCAGTGCGGTTTATTGCTAGCCTCAGCTCTCAGCATTCAGCTCTCCAAGTTCCAGAATAAACTGGTTTCTCTCATATGCCACAATCCTCTCATCTTAGTACCTTAGCACATGTCGTTCTTTAGGACACAGTCCAACCCCTAATGCCATTATTTATTCCCTCTGGGGATTCCTCTCTGAACCCCCAAATTGGAATTAGGGCCCCTCCTAAAACGTCCACTCTGTATTCCCTGCTGCCAAAACACTCATCACACTCGGTTATAATTGTCTGTTTACTTATCCGTAACTCCGACTAAATTATAAGCACTTTGAAGTTAGGAACTATCTTTTGTTTTTCATCTGCCTTTTTCCCCTGAGTAACACACACAACACCTGGTACATAGCAGGTACTTGAGGAACATGTGTGGAATGATTATAGGAATGAATGACCCATTTTGCTCTGGTAGAAGGAACTGTGGAGGCAAATGACATGAATAATGACATCTGACAATTCAATAAGTAAACACATACTCAAAAACAAAGAGTACACACTATTCCCATCACCTTGTTATTTGTGTTACCTCGTATGTGGTAAACCCATGTACCACGCACTTTACTTGTAAAGCTATTGTGAAGATTAGATAATGCACATATTTAGTATTTAACAAGAAGCAGTGAATGTCACTGTATTACTTAAGCCTCACCCCAACCCTGTGATGTAAGTAGTATGACCTGCCTTTTAATACATGGGGAAACTGAGCCTTGAAGAGGTTAAATGATCCGATAGGAAATGGCAAAGTCAAGGTTATAAATGAAAACTGCTTGACTCTAAAACCCAAGCTCTTTCACTATAGCAACCTGACTCTCTGCAAAATGGATGAAAGAAAAGACTGAAAGAAGGAAATAAGAAAAGGAAGGAGGGAAGGAAGGAAGGAAGGAAGGAAGGAAGGAAGGAAGGAAGGAAGGAGGGAAGGAAGGAAGGAGGGAAGGAAAGAAGGAGGGAAGAAGGAAGGAAGGAGGGAAGGAAGGAAGGAGGGAAGGAAAGAAGGAGGGAGGGAAGGAAGGGAGCAGAATTGAGGGAGGGCAGGAAGGAAAGAAGGAAGG
>CAUYRT010088356.1:0-17779 GCA_963574885.1 Lepilemur ruficaudatus
CTCTCCTTCCCTTTCCCTCCCTCTCCCCCTCTCTCCCACACACACACACACACACACACACACACACACACACACACACACAGAGCCAACAGAGAATCTTGCCTCTGGGTGGGAGAGTAAAGTCTCCACTAAGACCTGCTAACCACAAACCGGCTCTCATATAAGTTTGGGGCTAGAATTCACACTACCTGGGTGGCCCCAAAACCCAAGCTAAAAGTGTCATTTGAAGTGGTCCAGGCTTGGTAGTGCTCCCAGATGCCTGACAGAGGCAAAAATCCCCTCCAAAGGAATGACCTTAAATGCTAGCCTTTAAGAATTTCCCCCAGACACAGAAAGAAACACATTACCTTAAACAAGAGTCTTTAGAAATAATGAACAACAAAATCTGCATGCAAGAGACAGTGGGTATTACCATTATTGGATATAGAATATAAAATAAAAGAATTTTTACTGTGTTTAAGAAAATCCAAGGGGCCAGGCACACTGGCTCATGCCTGTAATCCTAGCACTCTGGGAGGCCAAGGCGGGAGGATCACTCAAAGTCAGAAGTTTGAGACCAGCCTGAGCAAGAGTGAGACCTTGTCTCTACTAAAAATAGAAACAAATTAATTGGACAACTAAAAAAATACAGAGAGAGAAGAAATTAGCTGGGCATGGTGGTGTGTGTACCTATAGTCCCAGCTACTCGGGAGGCTGAGGCAGGAGGATCACTTGAGCCCACAAGTTGGAGGTTGCTGTGAGCTAGGCTGATGCCACAGCACTCTAGCCTGGGCAGCAGAGTGAGACTCTATCTCAAAAAAAAAAAAAAAGAAAATGCAAGAAGGTACGAAAGTATGACCAATGAGACAAGAGGTACAAGAGGGAACAAATAATCAATTAGATTTGAAATATATTTAAACAGAACTTCTAGATATGGTAAATATATTCATTGAAATAAGAAACAAGTGTAAAATATTACTGTTTGTAAGGGAAAAATCAGAAGCCACCTGCACTGGCTGAAGAATAAAAAAATAAAATAAATTGTATATTCTAGCAATAGAATGCTTTAAATTGGTAAAAATCAGTGAACTAAAGCTATAGAAATTAACTTCAATGACCTGCACAAACATGATTCTGAATTTTAAAAATCAGGTTGCAGAAATATACTATATATGTATAGAGGGTGAAAAATAAATACCACATATTGTTAGAAATACTGCATAGGCTATTATAAAAGCCTATAGAAACACATGGAATGACGAATATTAGACTCAGGATAGTGGCTGCCTTTGGGGGCAGAGAGAGAAGATATGATGGGAATGGCATGTCGAAGCCCTTAGCTCGTTGTCAATGCTTTATTCTTAAACTGGCTGCTGGCTACATGGATAGTTGTCATATTTTTTCAGACCATTTTGTATATTTGAAATATTTTATGTAATATTTTTTAATACATGCAACAGAAAACCCAAAGGCACTATTTTCCTTTACACTCAACTTATATCATTTATTTTCTTGTTTCATAAATAAATTTTCCCTTTCTGGTCTTTAAATCAACAATAGGCTGAAAACCAAGTCAAGGACATGAAAAATGAGCTGGACTTAGCCAAGCAGCCGTCAGAGCTAGAGGACGGACTTTCCTTGCTGTGGACCAAGTTGCAAAGGAATGAAGACCAAGCCATCACCGTGAAAGCTCAGGCAGAATCCGCCCAACGCCACACTGGGAGTGTTGAGCAGGTCATTAGTCCTACCATTGCCACCAAGAGCAGGCAAACTGTGCTTCTGTGAAAGATAGGTTTTTGTGCCATTTCTCAGCATTTCTTTTTGTGCTGGTCCATGATTCAGTGGTATATGTTCAAGGGATCCTGACACACAAAGGATCTTCTGTAGTAGCAGCCCATCTCTTTAGACGACAGAAGTCCCTGGCCAAGTCATGCTGGAGTGTTTCCTCCCCCGTCTGCCCATCCTAGTGTTCTTAGTGATGTCCTGGTCAAATAGTCCATAAATCAGATTTGCCCTGAACTTCCAAACTTTCCCAATGTATGTTGTTTGTCTATATTATATTTGCCCTCTACTCTAATTTAATCACATAATATATAAAGAAAACAATAAATGAAAGTCACCTGCCAAAGAGAATAGATCAAGTTACCAAAATCAGAATGAGTTAATTAAACAGTTGCAGAAAGTGGCCTGTTAATTTAGGTTGCTGAAAGAACCTATCAACTCATTTTCTTAGCAAGAAGTGTTTGATTGGTCTCATAATATAGTAGCTTAAACAAAAGAAAAATGGTAGTGTTTTTACAATTGGTCTATTCTCTTGCTCTTAATTCCTAAGGTACTGAGTATATTTCCACTGACTTAGGAGTTGAGAACACTTTCTGTGCAACAGAGATTAAGAAAGGTACTTCCTACTTACTCTCTCCCCATCTCCATATTTCGTTCCCAGCTCTGGCCTGTATTCATATACTGAACCTTCCAGCTTGACAGCCACACAGGCTAACCCAAAGATTTCTATTTCCAAGGGACATCTACTTCCCTTCATGCCTCCTTTCTATCTCATTTCTGTCTTACCTTTTTGCCAACCAAATAAGGTATCCTTGCTGCTCCTATATCTTCATCACTCACTCTGTCCTTCATTTCGATGTACAACTGATCGACCCAAGTGAACCAGAGATTTGTCAAGGATGGATTAGATCATTTGTCTTCTGTATCTCCCATCATAACATAGTGCAGAACAAACAATTGATGCCTCACAAATGGCTGCTTTGACATGCAATAATGATTGATGTTTTGTAACAAAGGAGTTTTGTTTTTAATCAAAGCTGAGACATTTTCTTTCAACCTGAAAAAACATGCATGCAGACAAAAGCCCTGTTGAAAATATGGAAGTGACTCAAGCATATTGACTCAATTATGATTTCCTCTGTTTTCCTTGTATGAGTGGTATTAGAAAAATCATCATGCATATGTACATGCTTTATAAATATTTTCTGGTCATGGGAGTGTCGCTCTGTTACAGGAGTTTGTTGAACTGAAAAAACAATATGCTATTCTTCAACGTAAAACAAGCGCTACAGGACTGACAGAGGAAACATTAGGAAGAGTTAAACAGCTAAAAGATGCAGCAGAAAAATTGGCTGGAGATGCAGAGGACAAGATAAGAAGAATGACAGGTATCTATTCTTTTGCCCACCCCGCCAGTTTGACAATAACCTCATACTACTCTCCCTTCCTGGTAGAATTTATACCAATTTCAATTTATCATTAACACAGCTTAACCACATAAGAGTCCACTGAGGAGAGAGAAGTAGGAATTGGTCTAGTGTTTGGGGGACTGCAATTAACAAGCCTCTTGCATGGATTTGCCTAGAAAGGTGTTAATGAGCATCTGTCCAGCATTAATCAAAACAAACAGATTTCCTTTAGTCACCTTGAAATGCCCTTTTCCTAATTCAGTGTTCTCAACTGGGAATAATACGTCTAAAGATACAGTTTCGCTTGTCACCCTGGGGGTATGACTGGCATGTTGTATAGAGGCCGTGGATGTTGCTCAATATCCTACAATGCACAGGACAGCGCCCCACAACAAACAGGTATCCTGCCCACGATGTCAACAGTGCCAAGACTGAGAAACCTTGTCCTAACTGACGCTGCTTATTTTTCCTCTCATGTACATAACTCATTTGGGGTCGGTATGATAGGGGCACTAGGTCATCTAGCATAGATCTTTGGATAACAATCCAGAAGGAATCACATTCTGGACAAGGATTTTGATCAAAGTGAACATTTTGATGCAAACATTGTATAGAAAACATAAAACACATACAATAAGAAAGCTAATCAGAATATTTTTTCCATAATTGATATTCATAATTTTTCTTGGCAATCATCATGTTTTTAACTACCTCTAAATCATCAAGAAATATCAAATGATGAGTGTATAGTTTTATTCTTGGTTGTATTTATTGTCTCCCAAAACTTTAATTATATTCATTAGGAATATAAGTAATTCTTAAATAACCAAAACTCCTCAGTTATAAATGCTTCTTTTTTAGATAATGAGTCTTTGGCTTTACAACCGCTTATATCACCACTGTGACATGAAAAAATGAATTGCAACATTAATATTGGCCAGAGTCAGGAAAAAGACACACCAAACTGCTAACATTAGCTATCTCTGGGGAGCCAGGGAAACAAAGAGGAAACCACTTCTGTGTACATTTGTCTAATTGTTTTCAAAGCAGCAGGTGTGTGAGTAATTTTTTTTTCATTTTTAAGTATTTTCCTTAAAATTTTTAAAAGGAAATACTAGGAAAGATGGAATTTTTTCTTTTTCACTTCACATTCCATAGACAATACCATAAAAATCAGTTTCTATTATTTCAAACCCTGGTCCTTATTACAGGAGCAAAAACTTGGGGAGAGTATTTCTGTCCTGTGTTTTATATCAGAGTCTGAATTGTTTTCACTGACTCCCATTGACTAAAACTTTTATAGTTCTTGAAATTAGATTGGCAGCAAGGGTCCCCCCCCCAAGAACTTGGGGTCAGTTGGGGTCACAGCAAGAGACAGAAGTGTACTCAGACATAATTCTGGATAATGTATTTATAAATGGACTTGTCTCAACTATCTATTCACTGCATAGTAAGCCACCCCAAAATTTAATGGCTTGAAACAACAACCATTCTTATTTTGCTGTGGGTTGCCTGGGTGGTTCTTCTGCCCGCCTCATCTGGGCTACTCAAGCAGCTTCGTTTGGCTGATGGCTCAGCTGACGAGTCTGAGTGGCTGTCGTGCTCTCTCCATGGTCTGTTATCCCAGGCTGCCTTACAGCCTGGTTGTTTCAGCGTTCCCCAAGAGTGAGAAGAGAAGATACCAGGTCTTGAGGTCCTGCAACATCATTTCTTCTACTTTCTATTGGTCAAAACCAGCCCAGGTACAGGGACATAGGGGTGGGAAAGAAGGGAAGCAGATTCTACTTCTTGATGGGAAGAACTACAAAGAATGCACAAGAATTAGGAGAACCAGCTGAGGGGGTGGAGGGTACCAGGTGACCAGCAACAATCAGAAGCCATTAGCATCCTAGGCCTGAAGGGACAGGGGTGGCAGGAATGTTACCAGGGCTCTGTGAACGCTGTCCCATCAGGGAAGAGGCCGCCCTGCAGGAGCTGGAGCTCAGAAGGAAGAACTGCCAGAACCCCGGTGCTGAACAGGGGTGGGAGCTGGGGTCTCTCCACCCTGTGGTCATGTGTCAGCATGTCCATTGGTTGAATACGAATGAAAGCCAAAGGTCAAGGTAGCCAGGGATGTCCTCCATGAAGTTTAGCTTTCCAGGACACAAAACAGGATGGAGAATGGGTCTGGTGGGGGAAATGAGAAGTAACCAGACCAATCATATTAACTTACCTGGCAGAAACACAGGGGTCTTTTTTCCTTTTAGTCCAAACATATTTCCAGTAATGAATGCCCTGTTCAATCCCAAATGCTATTGGAAAGTTTCTAGAGCAGAACACATACCACCTTCCATGGCAGCTCTTTTGTCTTTGAATCATTGTGACTACAGAAAGTTCTTTATATTCAGACAAATTCTTCCTTCATGGAGCTTGCCCTGCTGGCTTTCATTTTATTTCCTCAGGATGACAGACAACATATGTACACTCCTTCCTAAGCTGCCCCTTCAAGTATTGGAAAATAGCTATGGCACATGCCCTGAATCTTTTCTCCATGTGAAATATCACCCGTTAATTCAATATTTGTTCGGCAATCTGGCTCTTTCCTCCAAACATATGTTAGTTTGACAGTTACTCCAAACCAACTCAGTGCTCAGGTGTGATCTGACCAAGTGAAGTGGACATTTACCTTCCATCTTCTAGAAGTTCCACTTCTACCTAAGGTCTGAGTTTGTTTTAGAAAGGCCACCTCACAGTATTAACTGTAGCTCTCTACACCTCTTCTGTCCACTACTTACGGGCTCCTTGTTAAGGTTTACTAGAATTCCCAGATATTTGTTGAACGAAGAATGAATAAATGAAGGCATGGATAGCTGGCTAACTGGATGGATTAACGGACCCATGGGTTGATGCATGGATAAGAATGAAGCCACGAAAGGCATCACTTTGCTTTTACTGTTCAGAGACGTCAATATCAACAAAGAAGAAGAACAAAGAAATGAAAATGTCATTCCTTTTTTCCGAGAGATTGGAAAACACTGAAGTGAAGAACACATGTTTTAAAATGAAGTTAAAATAATAAGAACAAATCTTTGGAAATATAGCACCTCACCAAATCCAATCAAGGCTGTTACCTGTCTTCATTTCTAATGAATTCTAACCAGCAACAGACTCACATTTGATAAATGCCTTTAGATATAAAAATTTTTGGACAAAAAATATCAATTTGCTCTGTGCATGTGAAAACCTTGAGAAGTCTGGTGAAAATAGATTTTTTATCCATTGAATCAAAACGCAAAACTAAATCTACCTTTAAGAGGCACACAAATCCCTGTGCTTGGTATGATACGTATATCCAGGAAGAATTGATCAAATGGAAACATATCACTTGTTTCATTTTCTTCTTTCAGATTTAGAAAAGAAGATCCAAGATTTGAATCTGAGTAGACAAGAAAAAGCTGATCAACTGAGACAATTAGAAGATCAAGTTGTTGCCATTAAAAATGAAATTGTTGAACAAGAAAATAAATATTCTACCTGCTACAGTTAGGCAGAGTTAAAGCACAAAGATTGTGACTTTGTTTCTGGGTTCTGATGCCCAAAGTTGAGGAGCTGCCCTGAACTTGTGAAATACCAATGGTCCGCCTCTCCCACCTTCCCTTCCCCACACCCTCTCCTTGCTACACAGCGGCTCTGTGTGGCTGGAGGGGGAAACTGGGCCAGCAAAATGCCATTTCAATGCCCCTTTATAACAGAGAAGGGGAAGTAAAGAGATTGTGGTTTCAGAAACCTTTCCTCTTGCCTTGCTTTCTCTTTCATAACTTAAAAATAATTGGTTACATATGGAAAGTAAAAGTTTACATAAGTGCTGTATTTACGAATGATCACTTCAGTCAAGTGAACCTAAATGCTAACTAAATATCTCTAATACTAGGATGGATTATGGAATACATATGAATGGCTTGCACTAGATTGTCTTATATTTTATATTTATTTGGATTTCCTTTTATTTGTAAAACTATTATTCTCCATGGGATAAAATGCATACAATTAAAAATGTAACTTGCTGGCCGGGCGCAGTGGCTCACACCTGTAATCCTAGCACTCTGGGAGGCCGAGGCGGGCAGATCCTTTGAGCTCAGGAGTTCCAGACCAGCCAGAGCAAGAGCAAGACCCCATCTCTACCAAAAATAGAAAAAATTAGCCGGGCATGGTGGCGCATGCCTGTAGTCTCAGCTACTCGGGAGGCTGAGGCAGGAGGATTGCTTGAGCCCAGGAGTCTGAGGTTGCTGTAAGTTAGACTGACACCAGGGCACTCTAGCCCGGGGGAACAGAGTGAAACTCTGTCTCAAAGAAAAAAAAATAAATGTAACTTGCTTTCACATCTGTTTTCCTGTATGCTCATTTTCTCAACTAGAGGATTCTGTTTTCTGCAAATGACATTGAAACAATTTTCACATTCACTTGGTAAGTGGGAAAAAGAAAGGAAGGATGAAGGGAGAGAGGCAGAGAGGAAGGAAAGAAGGGTAAAGAAACGAGAGGAGAAAGGAAAGAAAGAGAGAAGAAAAGAAAGTATTCACAAAAATAATTATTGAACTACTTTTCATAATTTGCAGGCATTTTTGCTATAAAAATCTACTTATTTTTAAAAGACTAGCAATCATGTTCTTATTGTTTAGTATAAAAGAACAGATTGTCTCATTTCAGAATGAGTGATTTACATCAGCTTTTTTTGCACATATGATTTATAATAGAGCACATTGCTTCTGTTTGCAAAAGTCATCTTTCAGAGGGATTATTTTAAGAAATAATATACATCAACATTGATATATGAAACAGGAAGATCAGCTGGAGCCTTTCTGTTAAGGACTGGCTCATAAAAAATGAATTTAAAAATTCAACAAAAGGGCTTTAGGATTACACATAAATAGAAAACTTCTTAAAAATGTAGGCCATTAAAGAAAATTGTGGAATTTATTTCCCAAGAGATCTTGAAGAATAGAAGGAAACTTTTCTATAGGAAGGGACACCCCAGAAATCTCTCTTGACATATACGATTGTAACATTCCACACATCCAGCATTGAGATCTGCAAACCTCTACCAATGAACTGTGCATAAACTGATCCAGAGAGTCAAAAAATACAGCTGTCACAAAGTCTAAGTTCTTTACTCCAACGCTGAGAGTGGAACACACTCCAGCTTCCCCATCAGGGACTGACTTTCAACTCTGTACAAATGATACACAAGTTTACATGCATGGTTTTTTGTTTGCAATAGCAATATTCAATTGTTCTTTTTTTTTTTTTTTTTCAGTCATCAGAGACTATGCAAGTAGTAGGCCAGGGGGTGTGGAGAGAGTTTTTATCTGCTGATGGAAGGACTAACTGGCTGTTGAGTTCTGGAAAGGCAGAAAAACCCCAGCAGTTAGAAAAGCACATTTATCTAGAAAATCAAATGAAAAGGCAAGATAAACTCATCATCTCAGGAGACCCCTGGGCATTGTAGTTTGATGAGGTTAAAAAGTATGTGATGTACTTTGGAAAGATTTCAATTATATATGGTTGTGCTTTCTAAACTTAATAAGCTTCAATTATCTAAAAAAATAAGTACATATGTGAAAAATCTCATTCCTCACTAATGTCAGATAAATCATTCTAACTTCTATTACTTGCTGTGTCAGTTGTCCAAGGCAAGGTTCAGTGAAATGGCGTGTCTTATACATCACGAAGTAATTTGACAACATGTATCAAGATCTAAGACCCAGTAATTCTGCTGTTGAACCTGTATACTAAGAAAATAATCTTTAAAGATGAGGGGGAAAAACTTTTGTGGTTAATTCATTGCAGCACTCCTTATATTAACAATGCAAAGAACCTAAAAACAATAAAAAGCCAATTAAATATTATGATTTTACCAGTCTGAGTTCTTGGATGCACACAGTGAAAACCAACGATAGCTTATTAAGCAGGAAAGGAATTTACTGAAAGTATGTCTGATACCACACAATTGAAGAAATGGCTGGAGAAATTGTCACTAAGGACAACTATGCATCTGGGAATATTCCCAAGATCACACCTCAGTACAGTCACTCAGGTTGGGATGCCGGTGCCAGCCCCACTGGATACTCTTCACCGTCCCAGGGACTTCCAACTGTCTCTGCATCTTGTGTCACTCTTGCTCTACGTCCCTTGTGGGAGTATCCGGTTGGCTAAGCCACTTCCCCTGCCCTGGCTGCCATCGAGTAAGTAGGAGAACATCTGCCCCTTTGGGCTTTGGTTTTATGAGGGGAGTTTCGCCTCCACCTAGCTTTGGAATCTTGGAGGCAAGGTTGGAAAGATTTTGATGCCAGTCATCAAAAAACTACAGATTTAAAGTCCATCTCTGAGACTTCCAAATATCATAAGACATTCTTCATGCCATTTTCCCTTCTCAAACAAAAATAAATGTTTCCATCAAACAAAATGTAGCACCCAGCAAAATAAAAGCACATCCACCCTGTCTCCCAGGGAAACCAACCCAAAGTCTCATCACTTGAACGCACCATTACAGTCCTGTCTGGATAGGACAGGACTATCCAGGATTATAATCCAGGATTATAAATTGCAATTTATAATCAAACTGTACCACCACCAAACACCAAGTATAGAATAGTGGGAGAAGGAAGGGAGATAAAAAGGAAATGAAATATATTTGATAATTAAAAACATAAATACAGACAAAACATAGCATATTGAGAAACAGATGGAGACTGCAGACTTCGTTTCTGTCACTCCTCAGGAGGCTATTGCTGAGATTTATCATCTCCCTGCACTCTACTTGGGGGTAGAGTGCGCTCACATCTCTCCCTGGACGTGGCAGTGCAAGGATTGTCGAGGTCCCAGGCACACACACCCCCTGCTGCCACTGAGCACCAGCAGCTCCATTTCCCTGTAAGAGTCAGGATCAATTACACCAGCCAAAATTACACACCACCCCCTTTTTTTTGGCTGTTTATCCTTTAGCTTGAGGATCCAGAACTAGCTGGGTATTGGTACATATTCCAATTCAGTGGAACAACTGTTGTGTTATCTAGTAAAAACATAGCTCCTTAGAGACCAGAGCCCAAAGTCACAAGTACAGAAAGTAAAATTTTGCCTGTGAGTTATCTGGATACAATCACGAGCAGTGTCATATGTATTTCCACTCTTGGTTTCAGATCCATGTGTTCTGCCTGCAGGATGGATCTTCCATCATCTTTCATTGCAGAAGGCACGGCTCTGCCTCCCAGCTAAGAAAGAGGATTTGATGTGAGTAGCCAAAAAACAAAATAAGAATTAAAGTATGTAAAGCACCTATATAAACACAGACAATGGATAATATGATTAGATGATACCTTTTAGATATTTATATGAAATATTTACATGAATCAACCTATATACATTTTATTTATTTCTGTTATACTGTCCTACTACTTTTATAATTTGAGTTGACTGGAAATCATATCTACCCAACACTGGGAGATCTGATAAGGCGTGTGAGGGACAAACGTGATGAAGTTGAGATGGAAGGTGAGCATCTCAGAGCAGGGCAGGAGTAAGACAGTCAAAGTTTGAACCTCAGAGGCCAGGTAAAAGGAAGTGGAACCCAGCTAATCACATCAGAAAATCAGTATAAAGATCAGGAAACAAGTTACCATGAGGTAGCTGGTGCAGTCCTTTTAAGCAGACAATTCTATCTTTTCTCCCAGATTAGAAGCCAGTTGCAGGTGAAGGGCAGCTCAGAGCCAGTAGGTGAAAACAATTAGGAAAAACACCAATGTGGCACAATGAAGTAAAGGAAATCCAAAGACAGATCCTGGCAAAAATGCCTGAGCCTTTTGGGGGACAGGCTGGAAAGTGCTGTCCAATATCCACTCTACCCCTTCTCCCTTTTGGGACTAGAACTCCTCCATGTTTTAAACAGGCACGTAGCTGCCTGCCTAGGACTGTAGTTCAATCTCCCTTGCACTTCAGTGTGACCATGTGACTAAATTCTGGCTAACAGGATATAAGTATTTGTGTGCAACTTAAAAGGAAGCTGTTTGTCCTCTGTGGTTGGTAGAATAATGGCCCCCAAAAGACATCCACATCCTAATCTCCAGGACCTGTGACTGTGTTATGTTATATGGCAAAGGGAAATTAAGTTTACAGATGGAATTAAGGTAGTAATCAGCTGACCTTGAGAAGGGGCGCATACACTGGTTTATCCAGGTGGACCCAGTATAATCATCAAAAGGATCCTTAAAAATGGAAAGGGGCAGGGGTGGGAGAAAGAGAGTCAGAGAGATGGCAGCCCGGGAAGACTTGGTCTGATATCGTTGGCTTTGAAGGCAGAGGAGGGGGCCGTGAGCCAAGAAAGGTAAGTGGCCCCTAGAAGCTGGGAAAATCAAGGAAAGGGATTCTGCCCTAGAGCCTCCAGAAAGGGACATACCCATGCCCAGAGAGACCTGCATTGGAACTTTAACCTGCAGAACTGTGAGATAAACCCGTGTCATTTTAAGCTACTGAGTTTTTGGTAATTTGTTTCAGCAGCAATGGGAAACTAATACACCCTCCGTTTGTTTGGCTTTTTTTTCCTCTTCGATTGGGCTGGAATATGGTGAGCCAGCTACAACCACGTAGACGAGGATAATACTGGTGAAACAAGATAGAAGAAACAGGTCCCTGGCTGACTGGACCAGTCAGGGTCCCAGCAGGAAACGAGACACAGCTGGGGCAGTTTAAGGGGGCTATATCCAAAGACGTGAGCAGAGTGGAGGAAAGCCATAAAAGATGGTGCAGCATCCCAGAGCTGGCACTAGGCAGGGGACATCACCACCCTTGGCGTGAGGGGTAAGGTGAGAGGGTGACAACTGAAAGTTGAAGACAGACTGTGCAGGAGGGCCGCTTAGCAAGAGCTGCAATCTGGGCAAGGGATGCAGCCAGCCGCGACAGCCCTGACATCACTCTCTCCCCCTGCACAATCCCTTACTGATGCCTCCTGTTGGCTACACCAACAGACTGGGTCGATGTTCCCATGTTAATCAGCCTCCAAAGGCATAGAGAAGGGGGCAAGTGTTAATAGATATGGAGAGACCCAATGTCCTTGTGGGTTAGAGCTGTGAGTGCCTGGCTCCCTTGGACTCTACCAGCTTAAACTTGAAAGAAAAGCACACCTTTCACTTGTGTCCCTGTGACTTTGGTCTCTCTTAAAGCAGCTTAACTCATATCCTCACTGATATCTTTGGGGTACTAGAGGACCCCAAACTGCTACAACAGTCCCCTCTGCCCTGCAGCATGGGGACAGCGGACCAAGGATCAAGTGATACATGCAAAGCCCGGCTGGTCCCCTGCATGACATTAGGTGATTCCCAGCCTGCCTGAATCTCATGTGCTCATTGCCTTCAGCTGTAAAATGCTAATAAATATGCCTGGTCCATCTCCCAGGGTTATGAGCTGATTCCCGCGAAAGGGCTTTGAGAAGAATTATGAAGTATTACAGAAATCCTTCAAGACATTACATCGCAAAAGTTACGCTTGCATTCCCTTCTTCTGAGCCATGTTCCTGTGGTACCATCGGCCTTAAAATTCTGCTTGCTCTCTCTGCAAACCTAAGCTTTCGACAAAGCCCTGAAGGCTTCTCTCTAGCCTAACTCAAAGCCCTTTCTCTGAAGTTCTAGCCTATATTGCCAGTGGCAGGTGAATTTACGCACCTTATCTAACTGGATAGTAAGTTCCCTGAGGATGCAGAGCATGCATCTGGACGCTGCTGTGTTCTTTATAGAACTTAGCACAGTGTGGAGCACACTAAATGCTTGTTCACTTATGTAAGTTCCATAAATTGACTCCAAATTGATGTAAACCAGGCACTCCTCAGACCATCACTAAATTAAAATTTTTTCAACTGTAATATGAAACCAGGTTGCCCATATGGTTCAGCCTCTTTAAAAATGTAGCTGAGAACAAACCTTTACCTCAATATTTAGAGAAAAAATGTCAAATGGAAATGGAATATATGCAAAAGATACAAAAATCCTTTTCCCCCGTCTCTCCAACTCTCAACTAGCACTCCATAGCAACCATTAAAAATCCTCTCCTAGGCCGGGCATGGTGGCTCACGCCTGTAATCCTAGCATTCTGGGAGTCCGAGGCTGGTGGATTACTCAGGAGTTCGAAACCAGCCTGAGCAAGAGCGAGACCCCCATCTCTACTAAAAATAGAAAGAAATTAATTGACCAACTAAAAATATATATAAAAAAAATTAGCCAGGCATGGTGGCACATGCCTGTAGTCCCAGGTACTTAGGAGGCTGAGGCAGGAGGATTGCTTGAGCCCAGGAGTTTGAGGTTGCTGTGATCTAGGCTGATGCCACGGCACTGTAGCCCAGGCAACAGAGTGAGACTGTCTCAAAAAAAAAAAAAAATCCTCTCCTAGGCCAGCACGGTGGCTCTAGCCTATAATTCTAGCACTCTGGGGGACTCTAGCAGGTGGGAGGGGACTGCTTGAGGTCGGGAGTTCGAGACCAGCCTGAACAAGAGCAAGACCATGTCTCTACTAAAAAAAAAAGGAAAAGCTAGCTGAGTGTGGTGGCACATGCCTATAGTCCCATCTACTCGGGAGACAGAGGCAGGAAGATCCCTTGAGCCCGGGAGTTTGAGGCTACAGTGAGCTAGGATCACACCATTGCACGCTAGCCCTAGCAACGGAGCAAGATGCTCCAAAAAAAAAAAGGGGAAAAAAAATCTCCTCTCTTGAAACTCCTCCACCTATAAAAAACTCCAAACCAAGCTCACAACCCTTCATTCTTTGCCTTTCTTCTCTCTCACCTCAAATCTAGCCTCTTCCCTTTGCACTTCGTTGCCCTTCCTCTCCCCTGCCATATATGTTTGAGTTTACAAGACTGTTGCTATTTTCCCGGTCTCCTGGCTGTAAATTAGAGTGAGTCGCTCCTGATGAAAGTCAGGGCCGCAGACGGGCAACAGCTACACTTCCCACGCAGAGCTCACTGAGCCAAGGAGAAGGGTATCTCTTCCATTCAGTTAGACTTCGTCTAGGAAAATTGATCGCATTAAGTAGCTAAGCCAAAAAATTAAAGGACACTTGAAAGCGTATGTGAAGTTTTATATATACTTATATGGATTAACACAAAATTTATATAAATGCAAATATATGTAGGCTTCCCAATAGTCCTTAGCCATTAAACAAATTAGTTTAATCGAACCCTCCTGTGTGCACACCCCACACATACATACCCACCCCTCTTCCTTCCCTTGTCCTTCCCCCAAAACAAGCTTAAAGAGAACATTTTTTCAGTCCTTTTATGCTTCTAACCAGAATTCTTTCCCAGCCCTGATGCTGGTGCTTTACAGCAGTGAAGAATTTTAGAACTTTGGTGACCAAAGATCTTACAGGTATTTTTTTTCCCCCTTATAAGCTTTAAGGCTTCTGGCCACAAATCTACCTTCTTACGATTTACCGGAAGACAGTCCCTGTTCTGTTCTTTCATGTTTCCTGCCCTCAGCCCTCTGGTTCTTCTTTCCCCTTGGAAGACAGCAAGAGAAAAAAAGAGGTTTTTTCCTCCTGCAAAATAAAGCAGCCTAAGCAGGAATTTTCTTAATACCTGCTCGTCCATCAGCACCGAGCTTTGCTCTCTGGGGAATGACTTGAACCTACATATAATCTTCAGCTTTACTCATTAAACGCTAAAAGTGGCCACTCTGCAAGGCTTCTATCTCCCTGACAACTGCCTCTGATTCAGCCTGCCAACTGCACAAGCTTTCGGTGACACAAAGCAAGCTTACCACAACATACGTTAAACATATTTAATCAGAATGTGCAGAGTGTTTGAGCAGGGATATAAGGTATTTTCATAGTCCCATGAATTCTGTGCCTGTAACAGTCAAGTGTCTAGGATGCATAGCAGTACCTGACAGGGCCCCCCCACAGCCATAGTTCCCTTTGATGACAAACACCAAAGGCTGGGGGCGGGCGGTGGGAGGAGGTTAGCTGCATTTTATCTTCCATTCACTAGGTGGCAACAGATTGTGCTGTATTTCAAAGCCCTCTCCAGCCTTCCCAACATGGCACCAAGAATTAAAATCTAACCTTCAGTTCTGTTACTTCCTTACAGTGAAGACTTCGAAATATTTAGCCTACAAAATATTCAGTTAAAAAAAAAACCTTAAAATCTGCCAGCTGGAATTATTTATTACCTCTAATGTATTACCTGATGGGGGGGATAAAATAACTGTCAGGAAAGTACTAGATACAGTTGGGCAAATGTTTTTTAGAGACCCTAGATGCAGGCAGGAGCTCTCACGTGATTTTCTCCTAGCTATTGCCTCTCACTCAGGAAAGAGGTTTAAGAAAGTCTAACATGCAAGAGATTTGAAAAATTCCCTAGTCCTGCTGTCCGCAAGCCCCCAGGCCCAGGACCTGTACCAGCCTGTTAGGGACAGGCCCCCCACCTCCAGTCCGTAGAAAAATTGTCTCCCATGAAACCGGTCCCAAGTGCCAAAAAGATTAGGGACTGCTGTCCTAGTCCCATCCCCTTATTTTCTGAAGACTACTAAGGTTAACATAGCCAGGGCCACACAGCTAGTTGGCAGAAATGCCAGGACAAGTGTGATAGGAAATATACCCTGGGTCAATGCTCACTCTATTGTACTCTTTCAGGAAAACTTTTTAAACTGATAGTAGGCTCTATTAAATGGTCCATCAAATACAGTGAACCATTTTCTTAAAATAACCAATTTCTTTACATAAACGACCTGTAAGCTAAATATTTTGGACATGTGAAACATTTCACAGGAAGTAATTCTGCTTGAAAGAAAACAAAGTAGCTAACCAAATAGAAATACTTTCTTTGAAATGTTATTGTACACAAATGTATAATCTTTTAGGACTAATATGTCTTTTGAGAGTAGCCAACTAAGCAATCATACAGTTGTAGATATTAAATACATTCCATAGAATTATTTTAAGAGTCCTCAAAACTTTCCATGCTGTTTTTAAACTAGGGCTGCACAAGTAAATAACCAAGGAAGCCAAATTATAGACATTAAGCTCTATGTTACAAAATGCATTTATTCAACAAAATTCATTTTTCTATATAGGGAAGCAAAAAATAAACCTAACTACTGAAGAATTGCTTGCTTGGGAACACTAGTTCTATGTGACGTACAACTAATGCCTAGGACTTTGTAATAACCCAAATGGAAATCCTGATTATTACCTCTGTTAAAGTGAATATCTAATTTAACTCAAAACTTTCTCTTGATTCTCAGTTTATTGACCCAATTAAAGATATCACTTACTGTGAACTTTCTAGAAAGGATTAGAAATAGAAGTTAAACGGAGCCTGCAAATCTAACAGCCAAACCAGTGCTTGAGAATTCCAAAGATTCATACCATGGGAAGAAGCTCAAACCTTGGAAAGCTGTATAAACATTTCTATATCTAAAGATTAACACTTGGATCTCCATGACATTCAGGTTTAGCTCTGTGTTGGACATCCTGCACTATGACTCATCCAGGGAAAGCAAAATATGAATGGAAAAGATCAAATATTCAGTATTAAGAGAACAATTGCTTTTACTTAGAAACAGAAAGTCTAATACTTTTTATAATACAAATCACTATAAAAAATCAATCTATTTAGATATCACTGATTTAAAGGATAATTTTTTCCTTCCTAAAATCTCAGTTCTGTAATTCTTCAGACTGCCATCATAGTCTATACAGAAGATATATAAGGATGTGTATAATTTTTTCCTTTAACTTTATTTTCTTTCAATCCATTGGTGGGGGGCAATTCTAATACACAAGCAATTTGAAAGATTTAAATGTTTACATAAGCACCTTTCTCTGTAAAGAAAAAAAACAACTTTCTCTGCTCTGAACACAGCTTACCATATTTTGATTGGAACATTAGGAGCAAAGGAAGTGGTTAACAAAAATTAATCATGGCTACTATAACATTGCATTCAACCCCAAACAGACCATAACACTTGCTGCTAAACTCAAACTCTGGTTTCTGTAAAGTACCTGCATCTTTTATGGAATATCACCAAGCTTGATTTATTTTTCTCAGTTTTATCTGGCCAGAAGACCCTTTCTTGGGAATACGAACATTGCCCAATCTCACTGCAGAGTCTATTAAAGGAAACTTTACTTCTAAATGTAAAAGGTCCTTTTTGAAAATACATCCACAGGAAATTCTTAATTTTGAAATGTTTTATTAGAACAAGGGCTGTACATGTTCATTATACAAAAAAAAATCAATATGTTGGGCTATTCAGATAATTCCTGGGTGTAGCCCCTTTTGTCCCTCAGGAATTATATACATACGATGTACATACTTTTTTGTAATTGGAACCTGCTGCTCCTTCACACACTTATAGAAATAGGCTCCATCGTTTTTTTTGTTTGTTTGTTTTTTGTTTTTTTTTAGGCAGAGTCTCGCTTTGTTGCCCAGGCTAGAGTGAGTGCCGTGGCGTCAGCCTAGCTCACAGCAACCTCAGACTCCTGGGCTCAAGGGATCCTTCTGCCTCAGCCTCCCGAGTAGCTGGGACTACAGGCATGCGCCACCATGCCCGGCTCATTTTTTCTATATATATCTTAAGTTGGCCAATTAA
>CAUYRT010088358.1:0-32397 GCA_963574885.1 Lepilemur ruficaudatus
AATAGGGGAAAGGAATTCCTCTAAAACTGAATTATGTGATTAACTGTACATCTCGGTAAATTCACTGAAAATCATTTAATTGTACACTTAAAATGGAGTAAAGGCATGATATGTAAAGTATACTTCAATAAAGAAAAAAAAGAAGAAAAAAAACATGATGTTACTTTAAAGAGCAAAATAAACATACTTCAGAATAAGTGCAAAATTGTAAGCTGGCCCTCAGATTCCTGGTGTGATATCACTGCCAATAGTAACATTACAGTAAGAGGGGAGGCAAATGGGTAGTCAGACCGCACGGGTCACACATTCGGGGTTTTTGGCCTGTAGCATTGTTAAAATTGGATTTACAGGCTCAAAGCAGGGCATGCATTCTCCAGTTTGTCACAGGACCCCCCATTCCTCACAGCCCGGTGTCCATCATGCTATTACCCAACTGGAAGGCATTAGCGTATTGCTCCAGTATGTTCACAGGTGCATGCACGCACCTCACATGCAGACACACAAACACATCCCCCCCACACACAATATCACAAGCATAAAATTATAAAGAGTATGACACAAAGAAGCCTGTTCCTGAGATTCCTGAGCAAACTCTCTCTAGGCTTCCGTAAGCCAGCAGCCAGTGCCCCACGATTGTGTCCATGGGCACAGTTATCTGTGCTCTGAGATGGACGATGGGATCTGAGGCCAGTACAAGACTTCATGGAGACTGGAATAAGAACATCAAGACCAACCCTAGCTCTAAACTTGGGTGAGCCCTCAATGTGCTGAAAGTGATTAATTTCCAGCAGCAACAATGACAACAAAAGGAAGAGCAAGGGCCAAGTACCAGCTTCTCTTTTCACAAAAGCAGGATGAACTCTGAAAGCTTCATACTAAAAGACAGGGGTAAAAAAAAAGAAAGAAAAAAGAAAACACCCAGCCTTTTATAATTGTGTTCTACATCTCCATATAATCCACACCAGGCTGCAAAAAACAAATATTGGACTTTAAAAAATAATGAATGTATTTCTTTATTAATGCAGGAGCTATGTGTGATGTACAGTATTGTCAAACCCAATAAGCTGAACTTGCATTAAAATTGCATTAACTTTTTTATATTAAATCACATCTTGTATTTCAAAAATGGCTATAGTAAGGTTGAAATAACTTAATTTTCTTCACACTCAAGTCATTAAAGTTTCACTTTCCAGAAAACTGCATAGTAACCAACAGCACAGTTGTAGCAGGTTTTAAGAAAAATAATTTTGTTTCCAAATGATTAAAACCTTTAAGAAGAGAGAAGAGTTTTGCAAACACATATTTTCTTGATGGTATTTAATAAATAATGTAGTCATACAGCTTTTCCTACAAAAATTTATCACCATCTTTTCTCTGTTGGAGTTAATTAGATTTAACTCATTATTATTTATTTGGTTATTTATATGGTTCAACCATCCTAAATGCAGCCTAATGGAAAGCAGTTGAGAGATACTGACCTGTGGCCCAACTGGAAATGGGGGGTGTGTCTGACTGGCCTGGTGTTGGTCAGGAGTGCCTGGGTCTGAGAGTGCCGGGTTTCCTCTGGCCCCTGGAATTCAAAAGAGAAGTGTTCCCTTAATATCAGATCCAGCCCGAGAACTGCACACGAGCCCATTTTCCTGTGATGTCATATAACATTAAGGCACAGATGATATGGCAGAGTGGTTTATCAATAGCTACAGTGCTTGCATCGCTTATCAACTGCATACATGATTGCAAGAGACATTGAGGATGGTCCAAGTCATTGAGATAGAAGGCTACAACAGCAGGAAAAGTAGCATGATCATCAGTTGCACTAATAGACTTGTATTGGACATCAGTTTGCATAGAGTATGCTAGAACGGCCTATGGGTGGGAAACTGCAACCTTTATGCACAGGCGAGCAGCAGCTAATCTAATTTCCCAAAGCCAAAGAAAGTGTGATCTCAGACATGACCAAGTCCATCTACATTATCCCTTAATATAGCTTCCCCTGTCTCCTTCATACCCTAAGCCCTTTCTCCATGCATCCTTTGGATACAGAATCTTGTGATTATGAATGTGCTTTCCTTAATAACAAAGCCTTTTTTAATGTCACCTTACACAATGTCCTCAAAAGAATATGGATCTCCCTAAGCGAGTTTCCTGGGTGCTAACTGAAACAGTAGGACTCCCAAGCACAGAACATGACTTACTGCCTTTGCTAGAATCCTGGTGGACACCAAAGCAGGAAAAATGAAATGTCACCCAAACAGTAAATCTTTCAAACCCTTTTAACATTAGAGTTTCTCTGTGTGTGCTTATGAGCTTTGTTTCAGGACAAATCATAGCAGGTAAGATAGTGGTAGAAACAACAGATATATAAATAAACAAACAAACAAATAAAACCAGTGGCAATTTTTGAGGGTTTCTAGTTGGTAGCTTTTGTTTTCTTGGTGTTTTCTAATGGAGTGGTTGAAATTTAATTCCAAGCAAACCTTAACAAGATCCTCTTTCTTGATGTTTGTCCTATGAATAACAAGTAGAAGACAATTCAAACCCTGTTTACTGGCATGCCATGGACAACCAAGAAAAAAAGATGATTCTGTCACACTTATAAATTTTAAAGAAGGTATTATTGGCTCATTTAAAACAAATTCTTCTATATATTCTCCAAAGGGACAGACTTATAAATAATGGAAATGTGGAAAAAATACTTCAGCACATTAAGCTACAAATAAAATTGACTGCTACATATTATACAATTGACTTCTATCTCCACCGAGATGTGTCAATCATAACAGCATTTTATAATAGGATTGAGTAATAAACGTGCAAAGCCATTATGCAGAAATCTGAAAATCTGATTAATTTGTAATATTTTTTTGGTGCAGAAAGTCAGGAACGGACATTGCTTAGGGAATACTTACAAGCATTCTATTGAAATTTCTAAATTGATTTGGAGCAAACTAATAAAAACACAGACTTGCTGACATTTTATAAAGTGAATTCTGTCAAAATATGTTTGGCATTTTAATGATTGCTGTCATTTAATAACAAGGGTAAGATGACCCATCATAAGATGCCAACAATTTCCCCATAATGTGCAGAAGACCTTTCTTCTAAATTTTTTATGTGTGATTTACTTATTATGCTTGAAAAGCAGGGCATTTCAAACCGTGCAGAGTAAATCTCACTGTCTCTCTTCTTATAATCCCAACTCCTGTTTTGCAGAGCTTTATGTAGTTCAAAGAGCTTACAAGGTCCCAAAATGACGCTTTTTGGTCAAATTTTCAGATTAGGTAAATTCTCAAATGGCCAAAAATTCACTGTTTTAAAAAATTTGGTTACTTTCCCATACTTGCCAAGCATGGGGTTTTCATGCCAGACTCTGAAAAGAGTGTTTTACGATGCATAGAAAAATAGAAAAGACCTTCTAAACAATTAAAAAATTAATCTCTTAATTTAAAATCTTTCTAGCCCACACCATGCTCTTCCGTCTCATATTTTTTTCACGCTGACTCTCTGTCCCTAACGTAAGCCACGGCGATGTTTAGGATCAGCCCCATGCAGGCACTGTGTCAACAAGATTGTGTGCTGTGCCCTCCGCTTTACACAGATTACATTTGCTTACGTTTATTCTTTGTCGTTCCGAGGCCCTAACTGGGGCTCAACAAGCAGCTTGTTCCGAGGCTGGTTATTCTCAAAAACCACATTCAGTGCAGTTCCAGGGCAATTCCACACAATTTCATGTGTAAAATGAAGTCTTTCACAGGCTCAAGAGGAGATTATGTATGCTCTCCTGCCTGGATCACAAAGTAATGTTTCTTCTTAATGTGCATCTCCATTTTCCCCAAACACATGTATCACGCATAACCTTGGAGGACCATAAACTAATCTGTCTGGTCGGAAGGCGGCTCCTGAGTCAGGGGCCTTCTCAGAGCCAGAGGGCGAATCCAGCCATCAGAATGAATAAATGACTGCGGCTAAGGGTTTCAGAGAGATCTGAAGCAACACTTAGCTGAACGTTAGCAGAGATTTTGAGGTTAGATATTTCCATGCGCTCAGATATGAAAACCCAAACTTGAATGGGTTGGGCGGGTTTCTCCTGACCAGGAGCCTTTATGTAAAGGAAACTTTACATCTTTGGAGCCAAGGAACTCCAGGAAAGCTCTCTGAAGCCTGTATTGAAGTGTTACCAGCCTGTGCTCTCTAGACAGCAACTATAAGGTCCCTGGGTAAGGCGCTGTGTTGCTGGCTCGCCTCTTTATGCAGGGATTTCATTCACAGTTTTTGAATATTCACTGAGTAGAAATAGAGGTTTGGCTTTTAATTCGGTGGTGGTATAATTCCTTTAACATAGATATTGGCATCCACTTGACTGCTTATTGTTATTTAAAGTAAACCTTGAAGATATCTTTAAATTATTAGCTTATTGGCAAATTCTACATCAATTCCAATTTAGATATTAAAAGTAGTTTGGTGTAAGGGTTAAATGCTAGGATGCCTTTAAATTTTATTGTGCTTGGGTTTAAATTTAGAGCTACTCCTTAACTAAGTATGTGAACTTGGGCTTGTTTTCCAACTTTTCTGTGCATCCTCTTGTAAAAGTCATGGATAACAATATTAATCCCCTCACAGTGTTGCTGTTGTGAGGATTCAATGAGCTAACACGTATGTAAATTTCTTGAAACGGTACATGATTGCCACCTAAGTGCTGTTTCTTTTGATTATTATTTAATAAGATTTCATTTGTATTTAACCTAAAAATATTTGACATTATTTAATATGTCCATAATAGTCACCTGCCTCAAGTCAACTCAATACATATTCCGGTCCCCATGTCCCTATGGGTGCAGTGCACACTCCCTGACACCCCAGGCTTAGCTGGCCGCTGTGCACAGACCCTAACTGTGTACTGGCCACCATTAGGTGAGTGTTTGGCACTGAACAAAACAGTCACGTCTTTAAGAGCCTTTACAGTGAGATGTTTAATTATATGGTGCTTCCTTTGGTCCGTGGTAGCATAATCAGCAGATATGGCACAAAGATACTGGCAAATAGTGTCTGAATTCTCACACAGACCACGGCTTAGACCAGTGTTCCTCACTAGGCCTGTGAATCGCGTGTGGGGCTTCTGGAACACACAGAGGTTCACATCCATCAAGGGCCACTGACAGAGCATCTAAGGGGTATTCACCGTACATTTGATAAAACTGCACAGGCAATGTAAGGCCACAGGGAGCCCACAGTGGCTCAGATGCTGTCCAGGCGAGTCTGACTCTCCTTCACGCTGAGGGTGCCACGTATAGTCAGTGTTAGGGACAGCAGATGGGTTGCCAGCTGGCATTACCCCTTGTTGCCAAGTTTCTTCACCTGGAACATTCTTCCATCATAATCTTGATAACTTCTAGCTTAGAAAGGGGAAGCACCATCTCAGATACATCCATTTTGCAATTATGATTTATTCACAGCTAGTTCAAGAAGTGTAAAAACTGATTTTTTTTTAAGAGACGGGATCTTGCTTATCACCCAGCTGGAGTGCAGTGGCATCATCGTAGCTCACTGTAGCCTCCAACTCTTGGGTTCAAGTGATCCTCCCACCATAGCCTCCCAGTAGCTAGGACTACAGGAGCATGCCACCACACTGGCTAATTGTTTAAAATTTTGTCGAGTTGGGATCTTACTATGTTGCTCAGGCTTGTCTCAAACTCCTGGGCTCAAGCAATGCTCAAGTGGTCCTTCCACCTCTGCCTCCCAAAGTGCTGGGATTATAGAGCCACTGTGCCCGGCTGTAAAAACTGCTTTTAAAGAGATCATAATATACAATTCAAAATAGCTATATAATAGGAGTTGATTCTTTGCAAATACAAAGAACACTGATTGAATCTATTATGGAAAGGATAGGTCATAAATGGTGAAGACGTTGAAAGACTGATTAGGAGTTTGGATGATACACTTGGATAAACCTTATTTTTAACTGTTAAAAGGCCTGGTTGTCAGAGGGCATTCATCTACTCAGCACCATCATTCCCGGATTGATCTCATATCCGAAACCCCCAGAGCTGCCGGCAGATCCCTCGGCTCTGGAGGGACAGGGTTACCCACAGGGCTGAGAGGGGTGACAGCCCAAGCCTGATTCTCTTCCCTTCAGTGCCTTCCTGGGGTTCAAGCCTCCCATGTCCCACCCAGCTCAAGCTCAAAGTTCCTGAACGACTATCACTGATTACCATCACTGTATTCCTAATAGCAAGTTTGTTCTTGTTTTGCAAATTCTTTTTTTCCATTTTGGTATAATGGGTTTTCATTAACCAAGGCAAACCAGGCTCAGCACCTCTTTGCTGCTCTAGAAGTAAAATAGATGTGCCCTCCAGTACAGAGTTTTGAATTTCCCCCTCTTTTGGGAGTGCCTCTTCCAAGTAAGTCATTTTAAGAAACAAATATAACATTTTTATCCTGAGAGAATATCCTCCTTTCTTGAGCCTTACACAAGAAGATACGATGACCACAGCAGATCGAGAAGAAAACAGAATTGCAAATAGGAATTGCTTCTCTCAGATATACCAGTTCCACTTTCTCCCACCCCTCCAACGTACAGTGCTTAAGATTCCCTTGCTAATGACCAATGCATTTTTAATGAATCGTGGGTTCGTCAGACAGAGTTTGGGTTTCTGTCCTCTATGCAATAGCGCAAACATAATCACATGAAGGTCACAGAGCTCCATCAGCTTTTTCTGGTATCCATCCCTTGCTTACCCACTGTTTGCAGTTTTCACCAGTGAGGGAGGAGATGCAAAGGTTACTTATTATAAGATGGGCAGCTGAATGCATTATTATTTCATGTTGGGCATGTGAACCCCAGCTAAGCAGGGCAGAAGGCCCCTCTAAATTAAACTTCCCTTTCTTTCAATTTCTTCAAGATTACTAAATGCCAAGAAGGGAGTGGGAGGTGTCTATAAAAATCCCTTCAGAGCCACTGCCACTGTTTGCCACTTTTTATTGCCAGGTAGGATTTCTTTATGATACTGGCCACACACATGTTTATGTGCAGAACACTATACAGACCCCCAGTAGCATTTGAGACTCTGAAGTAATAAGGCCGATTCTATAAGCCGTGCTTGAAAATCAAACATTCATTAATTCACATAAGGGTATGTGTGCTCTTGCAAATTACTGTGTCAGGTACTTGTAATTTCACCCATTGAGGCCTGGAGAACAGAGAATGTTCAATGACATTAATGTGAAAAACAAATTCCTTTGTTTTTCTAGTGAGTGATCTATCTGGCCTCCAATAGAGGGAAGTCCAGTTTTCTTTGAGTGAGGGGTCTAGGTCCTCAGTGGTTCTAAATCTTTATTTTGAGGTGCTATCTATACATGAGAAGTAAAAGGGAGATTTGAAACATTTAGATAAAGCACAGAAAGAAACCTTATAAATCCCTTATTTGGACTTGATTATTTGAAGACGTTTTTGTAGTATCCACAAAACGACTCAATAATTGCTTAAGTTCTACATGTAGATTTAGTCTGTGCTATAGAAGACTTTAAAGACACTTTTTTCTTGAAATTTACTAAATCTCCCTTCAGTCTTCCTCCAGTGATTTTTTGTTATTTGTTTCCACATCCATCCAGTGAAAGCAGAACTAAATTCTTGTGCTATTCAGGCCAATAAAGCCTCAAGTTTTGTAACTACTTCTCTGAGAGAGATGAAAGACAGAAAGCATCACCAAACATACTTCGACAAAATTCCAAGACATACCGCTGGAGTCAGAAAGCTTTGGGCTAGGGACCATCCCGTGAGTAGTGCTATCTCTGAAAGAGTGTAAGTTCTTTCAGGGCAAAGACTCTAACTCACTTTGTGTCTCCTGCAGGCCGGCTCCGCGTTGGTATGTAAATACACAGGTATGTATGTATGTGCGTATGGTGGTGTCTCTTACATCGTAGTGAGTTGGCATTCTTAAAATGACAGCATTATCTATCAAAGTAAACTGAAACAACTTAGACACAGATTTTAAGGGTCTAATTTTTAAAATGCTTCTTTTTTGTTCTGAGAAGCATTGCTCATTTCAGTACACCTCTCCCAGGAAATAAACATTTCCTTTGACAAGGTCATTGCTAGGAGCCATCCTCATCATTACACTCCATCCCTGGATGAAATCTTTCTTTCCTCTTAACTGCATAATGGGGCTTTGGCACTCCATGGATGATGTGCTTGTATCCATCCCATGCTCTCATGCCCATCTACGGAGCCTCCTTTCACGCCTCATCCTTGCTCAACCCTCTGCCCGTGGGGTTATATAATTCTTGAGGCTCAGTGCCAAAGGAAAATGTAGGTCCTGGCCTGGGGCCGGGAAGTCAATCTCCCCTTACTGAAGATGGGTGAACCCAGTGGGTTGCAACCTCCCTGCTGGGGCGTGTCGGAGACTTGGCTCGGGGTGGGCAGGAAGACCCTGTGAGTTTCATGCGGAGCTTCCCCTCACCGGAACCCAGGCTCCCTGCGAAGGGCGTAAGGGAGCATGTGACAGGCACACTCAAGCGTCCAGGAGCGCCAGGAGCAGGCGGTGGCTGGAGCCCGTCCTGACCTGGGGTGGTGAGGTGGCTCCAAGGCCCCTGTGTCCCCCCACACGCTCAGTTGCCCCATCGGACTTCAGTCACAAAACACAAATTCTAAGATAAATCAGGGCGAATTTCAGAGCATTAATCCCAGGTGCGGGGCTCCGCCGGGCACAGCGCTCTCTGAGACCACAGCGGTCATCTGCCCACTTCCAGCCTCCTGTTAGCTTCATCACCTCCGTTCCCCTGCAATTTTGGGTCACTAATTTTCCCTCAAAGGACCTCTCATCAAAGATCTTCAAAGTTTGAAAATTGTGCCTAAACTTACAACTGCTTCAAAAAGTGGCTTTTCTAAATCGGTGCAGGTTATAAAAAATACTTACGCCTACAGAGAAATTTAAGCATGGCTTTTCTCCCCAACAAGAAAGCAAACCTACAAATCATCCACACATCTATTTTATGTCATTATGAATGGCCACATAAATATATCATCTGGTGGAAAATTAAGATAAAATAATATTTTGTTTTCTGTCAGTTCTCATTATCTGTCCCGATAACGGAGAGACAGGGCACGAATGCTCCACAAGAGGAAGCCTGTGAAAGATGTCACAGCCTTCTCTCAGCGGTAGAGCCACCTTTCTCGCAGTGTGGCGCTTTCACTAACAGCACAGGTTTTCTCTGCTGACCGGCTGCCAAGTCCTCACCAAGCTTGGCAGCAAGGGGCCGTGGTCTAGATACCTCAAGGCAGCATGGCTGGCCTAGTTATGAAACGTCCCCAGGTTCCCCGCCCATAGTGAAACAGGCAAGTTACTAAGAACTGGCTTTGAATGTCCTTGAAGAATGGCCAAAGCCGTTAAATAATCTTTGAAATTTTGGTACTAGCTTAGGTGAAGAGAGAGAGAGAGTTTGGGGGCGGGGAGGAGGCTGAAGAGAGGGAAGCCAGTCCATTTCTTCCCACCTAGCACCTGCGTTACAGAACCGTGGTGTCCAAGTGGTGGAGTCAGGGACGTGTGGTTCTTCTGCAGTAACCTGCCCTCCAGGCCTCTTCCAGCAACGCTCCGGTTTGTTTTCTAATACCTGCAAGGCTCTTTGCAGCCCTACAGACCTACAGCGCTGTCTCATCGAAAGTCTCATTATGAGTTTTTAAACTGTTTTCAGTTTATTGAGACTCTCAGCTGAGCAGCCCCACGTAGACATCTGGAAACCGAAGCCTGAAAAGGAGATGGAGGTTGAATAGAGATAGTATATCACGGGGACATGAGCCCAAACTGCTGGCTCAGACCGAAGTTATCTTGGAAACTAGGGTGATATGTCATTCCTCCCTTCTCTTCCAGGACCTCCCAGGGGTCTGAACTCTGCGTAACCCTTCAGTGTAGCAAGGAGGCTAATCATCTGATGTTCAGAATATGATTTAACCATGAGTTACAACAGGATAAATCATTATTTTGGTTGAAAATGAAGACCTCTGGGGTCTTGGACTACCTCTGGGTGTAGTCGCTTCCGATAATACAAACAGTACAAGATCTTGGAGATCTCCAGCACGGAAGACGTGTGGTTCTCCGTCTGCAGTGGCTGCACCGGGAACTGCAAAGGGCAGGTGCTTGGATAACCACAGACCACTGACTTCCCCTGACTTGGAGATTTCACAGGCAGTCGAATTAAAGAACATTAATAACTGGGTGAATAGAAAGAAGAGTCTCAACATTTAATCTTGCCAAGCAAAAATACTTTTTCTCAACTGTGGTGCTCTATCGTTATCATATAACAGAGGCATTTTAATGCCCTTCCCCCTGCCCGCAAGGGATGTGCTCTCAACCTAAAGGACAATCCTCTAAGTGGAAGAAATTCAGCCTCATGAAAAGCTCACAGCATTGTGCTTTCTTTTTCTTTCTTTTTCCCTTTGCATTTGACCAGTGACTGTTTTGTCGTAGATGGACACTGGTCTGTCCCAGAGCATTTGGGAGTTCCCTATCAATGTGGTAGGGTTTGAGGAATCCCAGCAGGCTCCTTTCTTTTATTCCTCTAGGCATGGGAAGTTTCTGACTAAAGGCTCCTAAAATGGTTCATCTTTTGAATAAATAATTCCTCTTTCCCTCAATCTTTTTTTTAGAGACAATGTAATTTCCTTAATATACATAAATTTCTATGTTCCAGGCCATACATTAATTATATATTATATATATTATTTTATCAACCCTTACAATAGCCCTATTAGGTGTTTCTGATTATTACATCCATTTATACAGGCAACTGGACGGTATAAACTGTATAAATAAATAGACAAAGGTTAAGTCACTCTCTGTTACATACAATGAGGATGTGACAGAGAGATGACTGTACTTTGCACTTTCTGATTGATGGAAAGCCCACATCTTCACCCCACTGGGCTATTACAGCTCAAATATTTTATAATAGCTACCATTTACCAAATACTTATTAATAGTATGTGCCAGCCACTGTGCTCAGTACTTTATACACATTTTCTCACTAAATCTTCACAGAAGCCCAGGGTTATCAGAATTATCATTCCCATTTACAGATGTGGAAACTGAGGTTTAGATGGGTTAAATAACTCATCTGTGGCCACCCAGTTACTGAGTAATAGTCAGGATCTGAACTCAGTTCTATCTGACTTCAAAATTACATTACAATCTACATCAAATGCAAATATTTCAGGGAGACAGACCACAATAAATCACCAACACCATGAGAGAAATTGTGTTTTTCAGCTATTTTCTTCTGTGCCTAATGGAACCTGGCTCCAGAGCACTCCAGGTTCCCAGTCTGGGAAAGAGGATGCTGGAGGAAGGGAAATGGCAGAGAAGGGGGAGAAGGAGAAGGGTGAGTCTCACCAGAGACAGCCTTTTCCCATACCCCATTTTTTCCCACACACAGTTAGCCAAATTCCTAAGAAATAAGCACCTCCACTGTCTTTAAAGTAACATTAATAATGAGCTAAGCAACAACTGCATTAGTTTATGGTCTCCATAGTCAAGGTGTGCTCCCTAAGCCAGCAGACGCTCAGGTCCCAATCCACCCAGGTGAACAGAATCTTCACTGTAACAAAATGCCCAGCATGAGAAACACTGGGTTTGAGTATAAAACTCCTTCCCTTCCTCCTTCTTTTCTTTCCTCCATTCCTCTCTCCTTCTCTCATTTCATTCTTATTTCCTTTCTCTCTGTTTCTTCCTTCTTTTCTTCCTTCCTTCTTCTTCGCCTTCCTCCCTTCTTCCTTCCTTCCTTTTTTTATTTGGGTAGTACTAAAAGCATAAATGTGCCTGAAACTCCTAACTTTTACCAGACGTTTGCAATAGATTCTAAATCCTACCCTGCAAAAGTGGGGGGAGGCGTGAGAACGTGAGAAGGAAAGTGCTCGGGAGGATGCTCTCAATCACAGTAATAGCCCTGCGCCACTTGACACCCCTGCAACCTGGCGGGAGGACTCCCAACCAAGACGTTCACAGCAGGAAGAGCTGGTCCCACATCCTTCAAGGGAAGCATATTTATCCTTTTTTAAAACACGACAAAACTGATGCCAAGCGTAGCCCGATATCGTTGCTCTGTGATTTATGGCAATTTTCCTGAACACTTTCACCTTCCATATCCATATCTTTGCTTTTCCATTTGTGAGGATCCATGAGGATGAGTCTGGCCTATCCATTTCAGTTATTTGCTCTCAGAACACCGCATACTGTGCAAAAGTAGCCAGAGCACCACTTTTAAATAAGGGGAATAAAAATTTTAAATCCCTTAAAGAGGAAATAAAAAAGCATGTCTACACGGATACTCTAAAAGGGTAACACTTGCAATCACTCTTGCGTGTGACTCAAAATTGGTGAAAGTAGGGTCATGTAGAACTCAGCAAAGGACAGAAAGGAAATACCCCCAGAGGGATTACATTGCATGAAATTGTAGCATCACACCTAGTTAGCAACCCCTTACAGTAATGGAGCTTCTGCAGCAACACGACAACACAAAATTGTTCAGGAAGAGAAAGATGCTGCACAACTCACTGCAAACAAATTACCAAGAGCTACAAAACCTTCTTCAGAGATGGGGTAACAAAATATTGCATCCTTATTAAGATTAAGTGGGCCTAGAATACGGAAACTCAAATTAATGTTCCATCAGTACATTGTTGGTTAGATTCTTTTTTCCTCCCCAAGAGTTGGCTATAAAAAACCCCAAACAGCTAAACAACTCGTCTAATTCATATGTTTCTGACCATTTTTCTCTCACTTAGTCTATTTATTTCTTAGCATTACCGTAATTGAAAAAGTATCTATTGCTAAAAGATGCTATTAAGTTGAGTGCATTCATAGAGTGTTATATCACTAATAGACTTAGGTCAGATTCTTTTATCCTTTTAGCAAAGCATTATTTTGTTGTCCTCTTGTTCTGAAGATTTTGTTCCACTTAAAGTCAAATAGAACAAAAGCTTCATAGAACTTGTTCAGATTATTTTTTATCATTATTTTAACTCCGTTACATGACAGTATCAATTGCATAGCAATTCTCATTTATGATACTAACTTGTTTTTGGGTTTGTGTCAGAGCTCATTTACATAAATATGCCTACTAAACATCACTTGGACTTTTATTATAACTCATAGGTTTTATTTAAGTCCACATATTTTAGAAATCTACTTCTTGATTTTACACTTGACTTTAGAATTTTGGGGTCAGAATTGAAATAAGAAACAGACCAAATTCCTAAACACAATGGTGACAATGTGAAGTAGCAGAAGTGTCCAATAATTTAAAAATATATATCAGATTTTATCAAATCTAAGATGCTATCAATGTAAAACTTCATGAATATTTTATGTTCCACTAAGTAAGAAAAAAAAAACCTGCCAATTAAAACATGACATGCCACTAATTATAAGACATATCCCAATTTTTCATCCCCAAATCTTTCCTTTAAGATGTCACATTAAAATGTGGGGAGGGAAAGGCTTTCTATCTTAGAATGAATAAAATATACGGTATTCATTACTCACTGGCCTGTATAGATCAGTAAGTTATGGCACAGAGTATAGGCAATGGAATAAACTGGAGATTTTACATGCAATTTCTAAATATCTTTAAGATTTGGTAAGTTAGAATTTATGGCTGGAATATGGTAGTTAGATCAAATGCCTTATTTAAAAGAAATAGACTCAATCAAGAAGGGATCAAGGAAGAAACTAACAATCAGTGAGCATCAGCTGAGAGTCTGGCAACATACTAGAAAATTTACATCTGTGATCTTATTTCTTCTTCATACCAACCCTATGATATTAGAATTAAGGTTCAGAAAATTTAAGTAACTGACCCAAATCCACAACTTTTGTGTTTTTTTTTGGAGAAAAGGAGGAGGAGGAGTTGAGATTCAAACCCTAGTCTGGTGAAATCCTTGTGCTCTTTCAATCTCAAACTTCATTGTACACAAATCTATGGAATATATGCCAATCTATGAATGTGTGTAATGAGTGTGCAGGTGTATCAGTGTACTTCAGCCACAGACCACCATGTAGCTGAATAAATTTTGATTTATAGGCTCATGAAAGAAGGGAGAACGCACACCATGGGGAACTGGGAAGTATCTTGTAAGATGTTAGAGGGATGATTTGTAGGATTTCAGCTTGCGTTAGGTGACTTTGGAAGTGGAGCTTTACTCTGGATTGGATGCTATTGGGAAGTGGGACAATTTTATGACTGAATATTTTAATAATTCTTCTGTAGGTCGGAAAAATGAAGCCAGGTTAAAGCTGTAATTGGTAAAAGAACAGTATTCACTCATATCAGCCAGGATGGGTGACTATTTGGTCCATTTATAGTTTTGACAATGTTCTTTTTTTTTTGGTCTGCCTTCAGGAATGATTATGGAATGCTCCCAATTTTGCCTGATCCATCACGGTCAGGGTGACCTTGTCTGATGATGATGTCCTGTGAAATTGTGTTCAGCAGCACAACACCAAGGCCTGGTTGTGTGCACCAGCCAGCTCCTGGGTGTCAGGGCCACTTTTCTCAGTTAAAGAGCACAAATTTCATTTGAGGGCATATGATGAACCCCTAATCAGATGGGAGATATGGATGATATTATCAAATACTAATTATACAATTTTTGCACTGGAAGAAATGTTTGGTAATGAGAATTTCTCCCAGAAGTGTTGGCTAAAAACAGAACATCTGATAAATTTCTGGTTGGTCTATCTGACAGCTTCATCTCTCAGGAATTTAGGAAGAGTGGTACTCTTAGTCTAGATTTAATTCTGATCAATTGGGTCATGTTGTTGTAACAATATCCTTGGGATAATGTGACCATTTATTCCTAGATGGCTTATTGATCAAGAAAGGGAATGTGAGGTAGAGTCAGATGTGTCTAAGACTTTAGAAAATCAGATTCTGAAAAATTCAGGAAAATCATCCACATGATCCCATAACCAGAACCCATAAAAAGAAGAGAACAGGAATCTTTTAAAAAAGCATATTTTGAGGACAGTTTGGAGTCAGACTGACTTGTGTTTCCTTCTTTGGTTCACATGCACTACCTGTGTGACTTTGGATAAGTTACTTAACCTCTCTGATCTTAAATTTCTTCAACAATAAAAATGAAGGTAACAATAGCACCTGCATCATAGTTGTGAGATTTAAACAGATTACTGAATAAAAAAGAGCCCAGCTCTGTGCCTGGCACATAATAAATTCTCAATAAATGTTGGCTATTGTTATGAATTATTATTACAAATGACTACGACATACAATTGTCCAATCACAAATAATCATGATAAAGAAGGAAAGAAGGAAGTATTAAAGAAATTACTGTGGCCGCGGAAGATGCTTTAGAGGAACCTGTAAAATCAAAGACCCATGGACAATATTTAAGCATGAATTCAGACATATGGAAAAAAAAAAGCAGGAAGACTAGAGAATGAGCATAATTTCTAGATCTAGATGCCTACATCTAACAACTCCTCTGAACTTGTGTCCAGTGTTTTGACACAGCACATCTCCCACAGGCCCCCCAAAATCCAGCATTCCCCACCTCAAAAGCTCCAGTTCCTCCTAACTTCACATTTCCGTTCACATTCATCCTTCTAACTGCATACGCGCAAAAAGCAAATCTCTCAATTGCCTTTGCCTGCTTTCTCTGCCTCACCCTGGAGGCAGCAGCTCTCAAATCCCAAATCTTCCACTGTAGGGCACAGGGAGCTGTCCCCCTGGTCCCCTCCAGCGGCCCTCCCTGGCACTCAGACCACAAGCACAGCTCATGCCTCTGCTCTGTCCTGTCTCCCGTCCACCCTACGTTCTGATGGCAGTAAAGACCTGCAATGCTGCCACTGAGAGAAGTCCAGCAGATGCCCCCACCTTTGGCCCATACTCTGAGACAGAAAGCTGAGTTGGGAGACGGAGTGGTGAGGGTTTGGGGTGAAGAAGGCAAGCAAGGTCACAGCCTCCATCAGGACACCTGGCAAATGCCAGCCCCAGGGAAGGAATCTAGCCAGAGCTTACAGCCTTAGCATAAGGAGCACGGGCTCTGAAGTCAGGTCATCTGTCCCCACCACTTACCCAATGCGAGCCCTCCGGCAACTTGCTTAATCTTTCTGGGCTCAGCTATGTTATCTGTATAATGGAAATGAAAAGGGTTTCTCCCTCATAGAGTGAGGATCAAATACACTAATCCACATAAATAAATTGCATAATCACAGTTTCTGGCACATAGCAAACACTAAATAAATGTGAGCTTTCTTTTCTATTTGGAGGGAGACAAGGACCACCCTGGTGACCACATTAATAGGCATGTCACCCCCGCAGGGCTCCAGAACACAGAACAGGCAGCATGCCTGGGAAACTGGGCCACGGCTATTTGATCTAAGAAGATTCTGAGCACTAGCCCTAAGCACTGTCAATTCCTGGGGCAAGGTAGAGCCCACAGGTGTGTCAGGAGAGGGACACAGAGCCAGGAATGGAGCAGACCTTGATAGCATCTCCCATGGTATTTGCAAAGTCTCTACCAGTCGGGGGATGAGAGGCACTGCTCATGGCTCAGACAGAGGGGACATAGAGCCTAGGACAGACATCCATGCAGTTGTGTGTTAGTGGTAGAGGAAAAAGAAAGAAAGGAATTAAATTTCTGGTGTAGAAGGTATCATTTTCAGAGCAATATTTGGCAGTGGTGGGTTTGGACATAAATGCCTCAATTGGTATCTGGGAATCTATCCATGGGCTGAGATGGCATCTGGATATGAGTCCAAAAAAGAACTCAGGTTCTAGGTGGAGCATATGCACATATAAATAAGGGCCTAATAAATAAATAAGGACCAGGTAGACGACAGCCACCAAGGAGGTGGTGAAAGCCCTCATGCTTAACCAAGTAGCAAATGCTTGTTCAGAGCGCAGGCCTTGACTCTGTTTGTATTAAATTTTCTTGCAGCTTCTTTTATCAGCACTTGACTGCCAGGAGTTCTCTGGTCCTTTCTATGCTTGGGGATTCTGAATCCCAAGTCCTGGGTCTGAGTTCCAAGTTTGCTATTGACAATGAGATCTAGCCACCTCATTGGCAAATTGTTCATTCATTTATTTGTCCATTCACTCAACATACCATTTATTACATTCTTGCCAGATGGAGGGTATTTTGCAAGATGTTAGGGGCACATAAAAATTATACTATGCTGTCACACCTCTCATTACTTAATTAATTTACTCATTCTCAACAAATATTTACTGAATAATGACCAAATTTGTTTCCTGGACCTCTGGGGCTTACAGATGAGCAAGGAAGCTACCCATTAAACTAACAGTTAAACAAAGAATTATTTCAGGGGCTCGCCAAACAAGGCTCTAGGAAACTCTAGGGAACTCGGGCAGCACTAGGATCTCTCCCTCCATTGCCACCAGCTGCCCTGTCGAAAGAAGATGCTTGGAATACTTGATCTTATTCTTACAAAACATCTTTTGAGAAATATCCTTCAGGTTTAAAAAACCAACCCTGGAATATAATCCTAATGGCTTGCATAATTAAAATAGAAGTTTAAACCTGGATCTTGAACCTATTTCCATTGACAGCTTTCCTGGCCGTCATGCTGTGGCAGGACGGAGAACAATTCAGCAGCGATGCCCTGGGTCTGATTAGCCCGGTATTATTTGCTGTATATCTTGGCTGGGCTGAGTGCTCTGTCCTCACTACGTTGTTGTCCTTTGCCCTCCTTCCCCTTCTCCCCATCCTATTGTAATGCTGTTCTAATGACTCTGCACTGAAGTGTACTTGCAGCCATCACAACTTCCTTAGGTAACAATGGATAAACATCAGCTTGAGAAATTCCAGGTCTATATTATTTATGAAGCTGCAATTCTCCTGTAAATAACCCAGTTGTTAAAATGATATGTATCTATGTAATTGAGTCTTCTGTATACAAATAAATAAGACTTTATTGCAATGTCAGAAGTTAACAGACCAGTCAATAAAATCAATAACTCACTTTTTCTTGCTTATATATCTAACTTTTCTCCACCTTTCCTATGTCCTCTGTTTGTTCTGGTTACATATTATGGCTTAGAAGAAAATACAGCTTTTGTGCCACTGTGTGTTAAATGGTAGGTGAGGGGAGAGGTTCAAACAAAGGGAAAAAGAAAACCTTCCACCCATTTGGTGTTTCAGATTTCATGCACATTTATTTAAGAAAACCAAAGAGGAGAGAAAAATGTCTTATTTTATAAGTCAGAGTAGGGATATTGTTAGGATGAGTGCCCCACCCAAGTCTTGGGCTAATCCTGGTGAGCTCCAGGTGGGTGTTGCATTGTCCCGTAACTGGTCAAAACAGCCCTGCTGGATTAGAGCTGCACCGTCTTGCTACCATGGCTGAGATTGTGACAGCATTTCCCTTTTAAATCCCCAGTGTTGGGAAGCTGGTAATTCAGCTGGAAAAATGTGCTCTGCCTAAACCTTGGCATATACCATCTCTGAAACAGGGAAGAGGTTTGTTTGGAGTTGGTAGGTTATTTTTTTAAAGCAATTTGCTTAATTGATTTGGCCCTTATTGAGCTCACTCAAAAAGCTTAAAAGAACTACTTGATATTTTTTGTGCTTATTTTAAAAATCCAATTAAACATATTGGCATCAATCCAAATTTTTCTGCACCTGAGGGGGGACAGATAACCAAAATAGAGAAAAATAAAAAATTAATGAATTGGGTCACTCTAATCTTCATAATTTTTCTATTGCTGTGCAAATGAGTCCACGATTTATTGGCCCATTTGCACGGACCAGCTTGTCCTCTCCCGTGGACTAGATACATGATTTTGTCCTTTATTATCTACAGAATGGAGCCTCCTGGGAAAGGAGGCCCCTGACATTTGCAAGACTCCATGGGGAACACAGGTGTCAGCCTGGACTTATGGACCTTAATCAGGTGGTTGGAATGCTGAATCTTAGTGGTTTTATGTTAAGAATATGGCAATGATTATACCTTGGTTTGAAGCATGACATAATAACTCAGATTTGCAAGGCAAGTTCCATGTTATAGTAATATGGAATTATAGTCATTATTGTGGATCATGAAAAACAATGCCAATTTAAAAGTCAGTCTTTGGCAAATGGAAGCTATAGGAGAAGGTGGTCTGTAAGAACTCTTGGTATCTTCAGGGCTAAGAAAACGTGAGAATTATTTGTTTGGAGGATATGTCAATTGCTGCCAACCCAGGTTCCAGAAAACATTTTTTCTCACTGTATTTTTGCTGGAATAAAAAGTTCAGGTTTGGACACAATAAGGATGACCTGCCTAAGGGACTCCAGTAGAGATGTTGATACCACTAGATGTGGAGACAGACTCAGGAACAATCAACAAATGGGTGGTATTTAACACCATAGAGTGAATAAACTCTGAGGAGAAGTGGGTTAGAAGAACAATGACTTAAGGATGTAATTCTGGGGAATACCAACACTTTACAATTGCAACAGAAAAGAGGGGCCCAGGAGTTAAACTGAGGAGAAACACTCAGTGAGATGAGATGAGACCCAGAGAGTTCACAATCATCTAGTGGCCGTGGAAGCAGAGATTTTGCGGGACAGCACAGCTCATCACCCTAAATGCTTTAGAGGGATCAAGAGAAGAAGAGAAAGATACCCACCAGATTTGTTAATATGTTAACACACACTGGGTACTTAAAATATTATTTGCATGAATAAACCCTACTATGAGCAGTTTCCTTGGAATAGTGGGGATGGAGACCACATTTCAGTGAGTGGTGAGGGCACAGAAAGTGGAGACACACACACCGTGTGTTTAAACAAGGCAGGATGAATTAGATCAATGATTTTCAAACTGTGGGTTATAGTATATTAGTGGGATGTGAAACAAGTTTTGTGAGTGGCAACCAGCAATTAATAAAAAAATACTTTACTATTCAGTAAAGTATTAATATATAATAGAATGGAATAGAATAAGACAGGAAATAACTGGGTGTTTAGCACATATTAAGGATAAATATTATTTACAATGTGACATTCTAATGTCGATATCACAAACAATGTGAACTGTGTTTTGTGCTATAAGATGAAGTCAAAGAGTTTGAAATCCTCTGGTTTATAAAACAGAAAAGGATAGTATGGAGTAAAATGTTTTTGTTTATAAGGAGGTAGATATTAGAGCCTGTTATGATCTAGTAGAAGGAGACAGTTAAGACAACAAGGTTAAAAATACTAGAAAGTCAGTATTCCTCATGGAATAAGGTCCCCAAAAGAGGAGGGAGGGGTGGACTCAGAGCTCACATAAGAAGTTGGTTTTGAGCACGAAGAAGGAAACATCATCCTTCTGGAGGAAGAAGATGAAGAAAAGAGTACGGAAGAAATACTAGAAGAAAAGAGAATGAGTGTGTACAGAGGAAACTGATGGAGAAGCCAGGTAATGACTTTAGTTTTCTAAGGGACAAAGCAGACCTGCTCATCTGCAGTGAAAGAGGTGGGAATGGCTTGAGTTTGAGAGGGGTGGTTGGTGATGTTTTAGACAGACATGTAAAGGAGTTGAAACAGCAGCTCTTTGTAAACAAGTAACAGTGCTAGTTGAAGAAGTTGGAGACCATGAATTTTCTGTAGCTCCAATCTGCAAAGTTGCATGAGTTTATGTAGCAAGTCGAATGATGGCTCCCCCAAAAGATGTATTCACGTCCTGTTCTCCAGAACAAGCAAACGTTAGCTTATTTGTGGGGGGAAGGTAGGTGTGGTAGGACCAAAGACAGGGCTGAGAGATGATTCAGAATCTGGACTCAGTATGTGCTTTTTGAAGTGGAAGAGTTCTGAGTGATAGCAGGCTTAGGTATGAGAATCTTGTCCACGGAGAAGGTGGAAATCACCAGAGTTGAGGTGGCCAAAGAACATTGCCTTCAGGGACAGAAATGAGACAAGAGATGTGGTACAACACAGAAGGGCAAGGCTCTCAAAGGCACACAAAGGAGAAGTTACGGTATGCTAGCAACATGTGGGGCACAAGGCAAGCCTGACCTCCTTCTGATGCCATGGAGGGTAGACACAAATAAGTGGTCTCTACTGGAAAGGACTATAAAGAAAGCCATGTCCACAGACAACAGCCAAGTTGTGGTTAAAGCCAGGAAGCAGGTGGAAGATACTTTCTGCAAACAGGACAGTTTTTCTCAACCCTGGAATGGATGCACATTGTAACCACATGAACATCTTCATATAAATATACCTGCCTGGGGCCCAGCTCCAGTAACTCTGTTCTAATTGTCTGGGGTGGGATTTAGATATTAGTATTATCTGAAGTGCTCAGGTGACACTGATGCATAGTCAATGAGAGCCATGGATGGAACCGGTTCTTATGTAAAGGTGTTCTAGAAGGCAAAGGGGAATGTTGGCAGAGGGCCAGCTGCGGGTAAGTTGGTAAGAAGAGGAGGGAAAATAAAGCCAGTACTGGGGCCCAGTGCAAAATGAACATGCTGGGTCCCTTGCTCGGCAATTATCAAGCATTTCAAGACAGTGACAGCAGTGTGTTAAATACGGAGCCCTGCTGAGCTCAGGACCACAAGCACCTGCGCTGATCATATGACTGTGAAGCCAACTCTGACCCAAGAAGGCAAATGTCTGAGGAACGGCAGAGACATGAGGCTGGAGTTTCCCATACAGCCCTGGGATCCAGCCTTTGGATCCCAGGCTAATCCCTAGGGGCCGTGAGGCCTGGTGGAGACAGTAATTAGTGGCCGTGTGGAGGCTTCATCTGTACCGTGTGCCTGGCAAGTGGATGCGACATTTGCTAAACGGTGACACAGGAAGCACTTTGTAAAATAGTTCCTCTATTGTCTTTGCAGATTTCAGGTGGAGTGCTCTACCTTCCCTTTCATGCTCTTTTTCTCCACTTAAAAAAAAAAATCTAACATCTCATTAATTCTTCTGGCTGGACCCTCCGCTGAGAAAGCATGTTAGTTAGGTTGGCTCTGCGTGCGTGGACACGCACCTGGGCTTACTTGCTTCTGTCCTGTGCCGTTGCCTCCATCAGCAGTTGCTGCTGTGTTGGAATAGCAGCCGATCCAGCCTCCTTCAAGCCTCAGCTCAGAATCCACTTGTGCGAGGAGCTCTCTGTTCCCAGCCAAACATCCCCCCGGCCCATCCCTCCCTCTCCGCTATTGATCCCTTTACAATTGGGCAGCACTTTTAATTTTTCAAAGAGCTTTCACATACATTTTCTCATTTGACCCTTACAACACTCCTGTGAAGTAGGTAGAGCAAGTATTATTATCCCCATTTGGAAGATGGGAGAAATGAAATACGGCACGCTTAAGTGGCGGGCCTTAAGTGATACGACATGCAGCCAGCCAGGACCAGAACTGAATCCACCCCACTCCCCACCGGCTCTGGGAACTTTCCAGTAGATAAGGAGTAGTTATAACCAGGGCCACATGAAATTTTTCATGCTTGATAGTATTTTCTATAGACACCTTTCTCCATCTGCTCTCCCCCCACCACGCAAAGTGTGGTCTCTGGGCCACAGACCACTCCAGATCCAGGGATCAGGATCTGTGTTTTGCAGTCCCCATGGGCCTTCTGTGTGTATTAGAGACTGAGAATCAGTGCTGGGTTGTGTGTGTTGGGGGGGAGGGTTTCTCTGAGTCCCACGCATAATAATGATGACAATGGCAAATACTCACAGTGGGCTTATCAGATGTCAGACTCTTCCATACACTTGACGTTCACTAACTCAGTTAGTCCCTGACAGCCCTACCTAGGGGAGCGGGGGACACCACTACAAACTGCATCTTACAAACACCTAAAGCAAGGCCCTGGGAGGTTAAATAACTTGGCTCAAGCTAGTAAAAGTGGCAGAATTGGGACTTGAACCCAGGCAGTGTAGCGCCAACATGCGTATTCTTAAGCACTGAGCTACTCCACCTCACAGATGAAGTGGAGGAGCTTCCTCTCCAGTCTTTTGGGATCATTCCATGTCACTTAAGACAACAGTCTCAACACAGTAGCAGTGACTTAAGCTTTATTCACTGACTGATAATGTTATAATAAAGTGGAATAGAACCACACTATCATGATGCAATCATAACTCCCGCTATCTGGAGCTCAGCACCCTGGAAACATAGGTTTCTAGAAGAGCTTCAGAGCAGACCCTATAGCTGATTTAAAAACCACCATGTCTCTTTAATTATGAAAAAGCAGCTTTCACTCACCTACAAAACTCAGCTGAGAATGCCCTGCCCCCAGACACATGCCTGATCAGTCTGCCCTGGGCAGGGAAAGGGACACTCTGAAGGGATGGAGATATCTGTGAAAAGGCTGGTCTTCTTCCACCACGGCCAGCAAGCAGAAGGGACACTGGCAGTCGACAGAGGACACAGATGAGTATGACTGGGAAGCCAGAGGGCCTGTGTGGAGGTCAGGACCCAGAAAGGAGGCAGGTTGGTTCCCTGCCAAGCAGCCCCGTCAGAGGCCCTATTTTTGGTGAGGCCACCATAGTCCAGGGTCTGTTTTTCAGCTTTACTTTCTCTGAACTTGATTAGAATCATTCCGTTGGTTCACAGGGTGGAGCTTTTTTAATGGACAGATTCACATTTAACAAGATCACAAGGTTTTGTAGACTCCAAAATGACAACTTATTAAATTTTAAAATAATATATCACTTCTCAGCCTTTTGTCTAAGCTCAAGTGTGTAAAACAATACATTATTTTTGGCGTAGGCGATGCTTTCCAATTGAGAGAGTTTCTGCATAGGTAGTTTTAAAAATATATTTAGTATTATAATTTTTAACATAATTTTTATTATAACATAAAATTTTATAATATTTAGAAAATAAAACTACTGCTATAATCAAACTATAGAACTGTGGTTCCCCAACCCCCAGGCCAGCAACCAGTACTGGTCCGTGGCCTGTTAGGAACTGGGCTGTTTCATCCGTATTTACAGCCACGCCCCATCGCTCACACCACCGCATAAGCTCCGCCTCCTGTCAGATCAGCAGCGGCATTAGATTCTCACAGGAGCGTGAACTGTACTGTAAGCTATGAATGCAAGGGTTATAGGTTGCGTGATCCTTATGAGACTCTAATGTCTGATGGTCTGAGGTGGAGCCGAGGTGGTGATGCTAGTGCTGGGGAGTGGCTGCAAATAGATTATCATTAGCAGAGAGGTTTGACTGCACAATAAATGTAATGCACTTGGATCATCACAAAACCATCCTTTCCGCCCCCACTCCCAGTCCATGGAATAACCGTCTTCCATAAAACCTGTCCCTGATGCCAAAAAGGTTAGGAACCACTGCTATAGAATGTAAAACTCAATAAATACTTTTTATTCAATAAGGGTATGTGGAACAGAAACTCTTATAGGATACTTGGGGGAGAGTAAGGCATATAAAAATGGGGAATGGCAAACTTACTATGTTTAGAGAAAGAGTTTTCAAATTTGAGGAAAAACTGATACAGGTAGAGCTACATGGAATGCAATTTACAATTATAAATTTATGTTTGTAAACACAGATTTACAGCAGGAGGAGTAGGATGCATATTAAATACTTTCTATTCAGAGAAATCATTAATTTTAAATTGTAGCACTGATATAATAACTTCTTAGGTTATAATGATATAGCAAAAGTATGACTGATTGTGAGACACCTAACTTGAGAATGATAAAAAAATCTTAGAAGAAAGAGAAACTGCAAATTTCACATTTGATGGTGTCAGACTACCAGAGTCCAAGCTTATAGAGAACTGCAGGAACCTACAGCTCAAGTTCTCAGGCCACACCAACCCCTCCCACATGAAAGATTTGGAAGGACACCGCCAACTTCTGATTAAGCCAGGACCTCTGTTTTATCCAAATAGATGAAACGCAACAGAAAGAAGGCATTCTTCTTTCTCTTCTTTCCAACTCCTTGGATTGTCTCACCCGGGTATTCTAATTCCAGAGACTGCAACTCAGCCACACTTGATCTTCCCCTCCCCCATGACAGCCCATGGCAGACTGCGAGTCAGTCCTGACGCTCGCCCTCAGAATTCTTCTAACACAGGTACTCCTGCCTGATCACTGTTGTCATGAGGGCTGAAAGAGATTTGACATCCCTGCCTTGAGCTCTGTGTGCAGGCAGGGCGTGGGGAGTCCTGAGTTTCTGAATCATCTAAATAGTGGAGGTGGGGAGGAGGGGGGAGATGAAAGACTCACATGCCGGGGACCGATACATTGAATCGTGGACACGGACTTATGTGCGTGAATTCCCCACACTGACCCAATCTTCATTCGAAAAATAAACTACTTTATGAGCAAATGCAGTTACTGTGAGTTGTATTTGAAGAATGGAAAAAGTGTTTAAAACTGAGCGAGCCATGGTAGAGAGAGGATAAGCTGGTTAAAGAGTAAGCCATGAAGCTGCAGAGGAATTCTGTGGCTTCTATGGTCATTTTTTTCTAAAGAAAAGTCCATTCCTTCCAATGTTGATGAAATCGGTGTTTTAATTATGCTTACTGACCAATGTGTTCCTGGTTTTTAACAGACTAAGGGCATACTGATTTATTCCTTACGCTTAATGTTATGAGCTCTTTTATTATTATGTTTTCAATGGTATTTGGAAAACTTCGATGTTGTAGAATTCAAATATGTATTATTTGTTGCTAACACAAGATGTATGGTGTATGTTTATATGTGTGTGTTTTCTTTTTAACTTTCCTTTTGTTCTATGCTCATTTATGAATGAAAAGTGTTTCAAAGCAGGATATCAAAGTTGCAATCAGTTAGACATCGGTAGAGCAGTGATGATCAAGGAAGCATACTTCCGGAAGCCGTCTTAGTCCCTCTGTGTTGCTGTAAAGGAATATCTGAGGCTGGGTAATCTATAAAGAAAAGAGGTTTGCTTGGTTGAAGTTTCTTCAGGCTGTGCAAGAAGCATGGTGCCAGCATCTATATCTGGTGAAGGCTTCAGGAAACTTCTGCTCATGGTGGAAGGTGAAGGGGAGCTGGTGTATGCAGATCACATGATGAGAGAAGAAACAAGGTGGCAGTGGGTCGGGGAGTGGGGAGGTGCCAGGATCTTTTCAACAACCAGTTCTCTTGGGAACTCAGAGTGAGAACTCACTCATTCCTGGGAGAATGGCACAGAGCAGTTCATGAGGGATCCGCCCCCACGATGGCCCAAACACCTCCCACCAGGTCCTACCTCCAACACTGGGGATCCAATTTGAACGTGAGACTTGGTGGGGCCACACAAACCATACCCAACCATAGCAGAAGAGAAAGGCTTTCCCTCTCTTCCTGCCTTCCCAGGAGTCACCTCATTGGTCCCATGCAGGGAGCAGATGGAAATTCACCAGATGAGATGTGATAACAGAGGGGACTTCATGAGGGCTTGAGTAACATGTGTGCAGACAATGTCCAGGCACTGTCCAGAATTCTCATTTTCATTACTTGTAACATTAAAGATAAAGTTAACGCTTCTTACAGCTGCAATTTCTCTCAAAACCAAACATTAATAATAATCTAGAAAAACGTGGGGCTGTCTTGCCAGTTAAGCCATGCTCATTGTCTCTGACAAAGAAAGAAATGCCATCGCTGAATGTTGAAATATAGTGAGAGATGCTCCTTGTCACACCTATGGATAAACCCATGGTAGGTGAGAGAGGAGACTGAATCCTGCATGGGGAAGGGCCTGCAGGCCAGTGGTGGGTCTTTGGCAGAAATAAACACTTTGTTGCTAGCCAATAAAAGGATGCTGAAAATTAAGGAAGAAGAAAAGAACACAATCAGGAAGAAATCAAGAAGAAAAATGAGAAAACATTTGGCAAAAGTCTGCTTCTTTGACTTGCTGATTAACCTAAGATAAAGGCAGCCATAGAAACAGAAGCTTAGGGGACTGTTAAGTGACAGGCAATCCCTCTGCCTAGTGGTGTGAGTGCAGAAGGGACGGGGTGGAGGGGAGTCAAGGATGATGCCCAGGTTTCCAGCGTGGGGTCTTTGAGTGGACGATGAGGATACCAGCCTGTGTGATAAAGAAATCAAGACAGGAAGTATGTCTGGAGAGGTGGGTGTTAAGGGTAGCTACGTGCAAGGCCACATTAGGATTTTTGTGGTCCCCCGACACATTTGCCTTTGTGAGCCCCTTCTTCCATTAAAAAAAAGAAAATTCAAAATTATACTTAAGATTGCATGGGTATAAAGACAGAGATAATCCAGGCTGGATTCATTATTATATTTGTTATTATTACGTATGTTTTTCTTCTGAGTTTAAACAAAATTAAAATATTTTCATGGGTCCCTAAATGTATCCTGGTCTCTGAGCACTGTGTCTGCTGTGCCCATGGGATAAGCTGACCCTACACATGTGTCCTGATTTTCCTGGAACAGTTGCTGTTTATGCCTTAATTACTAGTAATGAACCTTTTTCAAAAATGACCTGGTTTGGACAATAAAATATATGGTCACTCTACACTGATGCACTAAGTTTTGGACATGCTTCGTTTGAGGTGCCTGTTGGGACATCTGAGTGAAAGCATCTAGCGGAAAACTGGAAGTATGCTTTGGAAGACAGAAGAAAGATCTGGAGTCAAAATACAGAGTGTAGAGTTATCGGTGTTTAATACCATTAAAGCCATGGAAGTGAACCCAGGAGAAAAATAGAGGACTAACAAGAGCACCTATTCAAGGGATCAACAGAGGAAGAGGACCTAATAAACCAGGGAGGTAGCAGAAAAACACACACACACATGCACACACACACACACACACGAGATAGCGTAGCATCACAGACCAAGGGGAAAGTAATTGGCTGATGGGAGGAACAGACGACAGCATCAAACACTGCAGAGAGATCACATAAGAGGGATAAAAAGTGTCTGTAGGCCGGCGTTACAAGGAGTGCATCGCTGACCTGGGTGAGAACAGTATCACTGCAGCAGTGGGCAGAATCCGGATCCCAGGGACTTGTGGAGCATGTGGGGGTCGGGGAAGGGATGCCGCAAGTAAGACCAGTTCTTATGAGTGCCAGGCTATGACAGGAAGAGAGAGATGGGGCAGTAACTGAGAGGATGCCGGGTCCAGGACGACGTGAAGGATTTGAATTGACATAAGAACAGACACGAAAGAGCCCATCACGAGCCACTGGGTTGAAAACTAAGGATGGAGAGGACAGCCGGTGGGGTGAAGGAAGGAGGGAATGGTGGAGATGGGATGGGGGTTGACCAGAACATGACCCCTCTTCCACTTGGACAGAACGAAGAGACACACAAGTGACTGCAGATAAGTTTGTAGGTGTTTCAAGCACTAAAATATAATGAAAATAAAGAGATTGCAGGAATACACGAATACAACGAAAATCAGGTATAGCTGGTCATGGTTTCTTAAGGTCACCCTTACAAACAGTCCTGATTACACCCACAATTTAAAAATATTACGATCTAACTAATTTTCAGTACTCAAGAACCGATACAGAGAAGTGGCAACCAACGAGAATTCACTCTTCTCAGTGATTTCGAAATTCAGCAAGGGGTTCCAGTTTTCTTTCTTTCTTTCTTTCTTTTTTAACTTCATTCTGCCTGGAAAGGGCCTGCTTGTTGGTCAGCAAGAGTCTCTGAACATAGCATTATCCATCACAGTCTCTGAGTGCAAAGGGTTCGTGACCGCAGCCAGGGCCCTTCTGCTGGAAGGAATCCAGCCCACCTCCAGGGTCAACAGAAGAGGGGCCTCCCCATTCACGCTTCCCACACGGCAGGTCTCTCCCTCCATCTGGCAGAAGCACCGATACATGTACCTTTAACTCAGCATGAAAAGCAACTCTTTGGCTCAGAAATCTGTGCCGGGCTCTTTTCAGTCATCTCTGTCTCAGATCCATGCAGAGGCTGGAGTGTCAGAAGTTGAGAAGACAGGCAGAATAAGCCTAAACCTCCACTAAGTAACTCATACAAACCACCGTAACAACCACCAGGCAGAGTATGTCACCGTGCTAAGAACCTGTGTTTCCCTCTACATTCCCACCTACCACTTGGAGGAGCCTGGAACACGTCATCCAACAGGCCAAGAGGAAATAGCGCATTTCTGTTAGAGCAGGACCAAAATGAGCTATCATCCAATATAGATAAAAAATAACAAAGAGGCATAGAATTCTATGTTGCTTTGGGCATCCAGGCTTTGGGTGAAGTGCTAGTCCCTTTCTCCAGAGTGTAACAATAATTATCTTCTAAATAATTCATTCTTAGGGAAAAAGATAAAAGGGGAAGGCTATGGGATACTGAAAGTAACTGGTTAAGTTAGAATAGGATCACTTTTTCAAGATGCCTACACAGGACATTTATTGAGCACTTACTCCATAGATTATTTCATCAGTCCCTACATCAACTCTACAGAGTAGTTATTATACTATTATTATTCCCATTTTACAGATAGGCAAACTGAAGCCTTCAGAAGTTAAGTAACTTGCCTGAAGTTAGCTAGTAAGTGACAGAGGTAGTTCAAACTCCAGATGGAATCTGCCTTCCTATCTCCTGCCTATGCTATCTCTCTACAGCTGCACACTCCAATATGGTAGCTACTGGCTACAATTAGCTACCGAGCCCTTAAAATGTAGCTACACTGAATAGAGATGTGCTTTAAGTATAAAATGCACACACTGATTTCCAACATTTAGGATGAAAAAAAGTCTATAAAATATCTCAGTAATTTTATATATTGATTGGTGGTTGAAATGATAATATTGGGATATATTGGATTATCTATATTATTAAAATTTATTCCCTCTCTTTTTTTTACTTTTTAAGTGTGGCTACAAGAAAATTTTAAATTACATCTGGGGCTTGCATTTGTGGCTCATATCATGTTTCTATTGGATAGCACTTCTCTACAGTATCACAAAGAACCCTGAAGAGACAGGCCTCCGGTAATTTCCATCTTCCATTTTCTGAAACATAGAGGTGGGGGTGGGGTGGGTAGTAATTGATCCTCAAGTGTAATTTTCCTATGCTTCCTGGGTTACCAATGTCTTGAAAAATAGCAATATTCTAGTTTGGAATTTACCTTCACTATGTTAAGTTCTATAGAGTAATCTGGTAAATCCCATAGTGTAAGCCACTTACGTGGCCAAGGAATTAAACTGATGTAGAAGTTCAGGTCTAAAAAGATGTTTCATGGACAAAGGATAACGGCCTAAATGTCCAACAGTAGGGAATGACTATGCACATTACTGGCTATAAAAGAGAGGGAATGTCAAGTAAAATATTAAAAATGATGTTTCTGAAGAGTTTGCAATGACACTGGAAAATGTTTGTGATCTAGTGTTAAATATACAGTATTATCTTAAGTATCTGAGCACAAATGTTCAAAGAAAAACTGGAAGATAGTACATCAAAATGTTAAAAATGACTATCTCTTGGGGAAAATGAGGCCTGGGGTGATCTTTTTTATAAAATAATGTCTTTACACATTTCTGATTTTTCTGATTTCTCCAGCAGGAGCAAGTGTTTCTTTTGTTAAAATGATGCTGCAGCAAAGCCAACCACCTTTCCTTTTCCAGGCTTCCTCCGTTCTCCCCCACTCCAATAAGAACAAACGAAAAAGCAATTGCAAAAGCTTCCTGACGGCCCTACTCTTTAACAGTCATGGAACTGTTCAGCATGGAAGATGTAACTTCAATATACGGAAGTCTCTCTTGACCTTAAAAGTTTTTAACATCTGTACGTGTTAAAAGACAGAAGTAATTTTCCAAGAGAAGATTGAGTAAATGGTGCCGCTACCTCAACAGGGCAAAGGACAGAGTCACATCCCTTCCCGGCTAGGACTGCAGGAAAAGGGACAATGGTGGGTACCCTAGGGCTAAATACTCTGAAATTCGGATTTCTTGCTGGAGTCTGTTAAGAACGGCCATTAACCAATTGAAGGATTACTTTTGTTTTACAGTCAAACATTGTTTTTCCTATTTATCCAACAGCCTCTTTTTCTCTCTTTGTGACTCAGTATTTTGGGAACACAGATAATGCTGAGAGATGCTTGCTAAAAACGTCTAAGAAAAATCTAAACCCAAACGATAGACATCTTATAATTTACAGATTATTTGTTTCCCAAATTAAAATGTGCCCCAACATTTAAAAGTTGGATATTCTGTCTTTAAATACAACTACTAGAACATTTCCACTACGGAAAATTGTTTAATTTTTAGTTAATAATTTTATAGCAGAACTTATAGAATAAATATATATTTCAAAATACATCTAAGATATATGTGAACTCCTTTTCAATTCTGATTTTTTATTGATATATCATAGTTGTACATATTTTGGGGTACATGTGGTATTTTGATACATGTATACAATGTGCAATGATCAGATCAGGGTGATTGGGATATCCATAAGTTCAAACATTTACCTTTTCTTTGTGTTGGGAACATTAGAATTCTTCTCTTCTATTTAAAAATATACAATAAATTATTACCTATAATTTCCCTACCGCACTTTCAAATCAATTCAGACTTTTGTTCTATATTTGCTGTCATTTAAAATGGTTAATAATTTTTTAGGAACATGCAGATTCTTGAATTAGTTAAATGAGGATTACATAGGTCTTCATCTATCTTCTGTATCTATGGTTTCTAGTTTATGATTAAATATATATAATGATATCATAATATTGCCTAGTTATGCTGTTCAAAGCCAAGAAATTGGGAACTTTTAGTTCTCCTAGCCATATGAATTCATCTGCAGTACCTAGGCCTAATAGTTTTAATAACATTATTATTACCATCTAGATATAGCATGTAGTTTGCAAAGGATTCTGGGCATTTTCTAATTTTTTACTTCATTTTCCCCTTTAAAAAATATGGACAAATATAAGAATATGCATTTTTACCAATCTAAGTCTCCAATATGAGAAGTTCAAAGTATAGTAAGCAATAGAGGAATGCAAAGACTAAACAAAAACAGCAACCAATAGGATATTTTACCTTTTGATTCAATTTTATATTCACAAAATATGACATAACATTTTGTGAAAAAAAATTTTATTGTAAAACATATGGATATCTTATTCTAAGTACTCACCTTTATCTCATTAATTTATCCAGTCATTCAGCAAATAATTGTTATTCCGTGCTGGACATTGATTGTTCTGTAGACTATTACAGGTTAACTATTACGTGAGCATGGCAAAAGTTCTAGTGTATTTACTCACAATCTGACCATCTATGCTAGGCCCAAGAACACAGAAATTATATTTTTACAATTGAAAGTTTTTTATTTATTTATTTTTATTTTTTTTATTGTCGTTTCTTAAAATTGAGTAATATTCCATTGTAAACATATACCAAATTTTAATAATCCACTCATGAATTGACGGGCACTTGGGTTGTTTCCACGACCTAGCAACAGTGAATTGTGCTGCCATAAACATTCAGATGCAGATGTCT